>SNQJ01S0016070.1:200845-217165 GCA_010110895.2 Picea sitchensis
GATGTTTGTCCTGGTTGTTTACTCGTGTATGCACACACACACTTCAGAAAAAAAAAAATTTGCACCTGGCACTAGAATAGTTGTCGTAACGAGGCGGTTCGTTACAGGAAAACCTACATAATTGTATGGGGTGAATTTTCACTCCTTGTGGAAGCCCATTCATGCCTTAACGACATTCATGAAACATAAATTAAATCACATTAAGACTAATTAATCAATATAACTAGGCACAACACTGAACAAAATTCAATGAAAAAAAAATCATAATATTTATAATATTAGGATACATAAATAATTTGCATACCTTGACGATTTCTATTATATTCCAACTTCCATAGGTTAGGTGTAATTCTTCATGGTGTTTTCCATTCTCTTCTTTACTATTGAATTTTGATTTCTCGGTAGTTCGATAACTATGGTTCTTAGGCAGAAAGTGCATATACTCATCAAACGCCTCCTTTATTAATCTTCTTGAACGACGAGATTTTATCCTAGGACCACAAAATGGACATGCAAATTTACCCTTTGTTTGAAGACGTGCAAGATATCTGAATTAATGTAGCAAATTAGGATTACAATTTTAAAAAATGGATGATATTTTCAAAAAATTATATAATATTCAAGCACAACGGAAACTTACATACCACAAAAATGTGTTAACCCGGGAGCATCATGAATTGTCCCTGCAAGTATTCCATGGAATTGAAATCGTTTTCTCCCTATTGGTCTAGAGATGTCACACATCATGATTCCATCCCATAAATTCAGCAACTCATCGATAAGATGCTAAATATATACATTCATATATTTAACTTGGTACTTACCTAATTGATTCAACATACATTAATTGTATTTAGTTATAGGTCCTTATATGTAAAATATATAATTATAATGAACGAAACAAAGAAATGAAATATTATGTCATACTTTCAAGTAAATAAATACAAGCTAATTAAATACCTGGAACAATCATTGCCAACATTGTGTGCTCTCTCTTTATCAAAATTCAAGGAGGAAGGTAATTGTTTATAAAAAAAATGGGCCACATTGAGGAAGTAGAATGAAGATCTCCAAATGGATTGACACCATCAATTTCCATCGAAAATCTAACATTACAAGGTTCTTCTTTAAAAACTGGCTATTTTTCTTTGATGTTATTTAATGCAAAACCATCTGTAGGCATTCAAAGAACATTTTATTCACTTCTGTTCTTTGCATGGAAATCCATAAACCGTGTTATACTTTGGCACTTGAAAAATTGTTGGAAACATGGAATTATGGGAATATAACAACGAACTTTGCAAGACACCTTTTTTGTTTCTTGATTGATTCGATATGAACTTATTTGACATTGTGGATATTCATTTTTTGATGCATATTTTCCATAGTATATGATATGATCATTATGACATGCATGAATAGCTTGATACTCCATTCCAATTTCTTTCATAATCAAAGATATTTCTCGATATGTGCGTGGTAAAATATTTGATGGTGGTAATATAAATTCACCTAACAATATGAACCATTAAAAAAAATAAGTCAATGCAAACAATATTAATAATAAATATGACATCCCTACTTTACGAATTAATTAGGAATAATGATATAGAAATATAGTCAACCTTTATGTACATGTGAGAATGACATAAATAATACACCACATACCTTAGGATAAGTGTGAGATAGGTTTTTGATAAACCATTCAAAACCTTCAAGTTCACCAACAAAAATATAGCAGATAGAAGATTTTTTGTTGAGCCTTCATAAAGAGGTTTTTGTGGCTTCTCGAGTAGAGGATCAACATCATGAATATCATCCTGGTTGTCCTCATCCATTGGAGAAAATATGTCTTCGATCAGTCTCTGTATCTCATCTTCCTGATTTGTATCAATAACATTATCTTCGTCCATATCATTATTATGAAATCGATCTTCAATATTATGATCTCCATGTTCCTCACCTTGTAAATTAGTATTTCTGCTACTACTTGGCAAATAACTCTCCGGCGGCCGAAATTTTGGGGACATTGTCTTTATATTTACAAACAATGTGTTAAAATTACCGTGTATAGAACATATATTAAAACATTAAAACATTAAGAAAAAACATGACATGATCACTATTACAAAGAATACATTATATATTGGATAATGTCTTAACAAGGGATGATATTCATAACCCCCTTCAACGCACCCCTTATCCCTACAATGTTTTACAACTGTTGTTATTAAAATTCTTCTTGTTTTCAAGACCTTGCAATCATTGCAAAGGAAATAACATTTTCCATCGCCCTTCACCTCCAATGCTGCTCTAAACTAAGCAATCTTGCTTACATTTTAATTCATATTATATATTAATTTGACACAATAATTTCCTATAAGAACTGGTTAAACAATTAGAAAATTAAATGTTGTTAAAACATTGAAATAAATTTAAAATTAAACTTCATATACTTCGCGACCTCCAATCACAAGAAATATATGTTGTAATGCTAAATTTTGAAAAATTTATTAATAAATAAATAAATTTAAAAATTCATATACTTCGATGTTCAGTCACATGAAATATATGTAGAAATGCTAAATTTCAAAAAAANAACAAAGAAATATACAGAGATATTGCAAGAAAACCAATAACATAACAAATATATATCAGATATATAACAAGAGGCACAAATATACAGTAATACACAATTTCTATTAAAGAGAGAAATGTAAAAAATAATAGAAATACCGAGTGAAAGACTCACTACAATACTGGAAGCTTATCTCTAAGAAGAGATGTGATAGATACTGGAATGCAAAAGAATAATATTATTACAATGAGGCTCCAAAGGCCTTTTTAACATAAAGAGAATCCAAAACCATAACCCCGGAAGATAAATATCCAAAAATTTTGTGGACCCCATTTTGTGTAGTTTGGTGTATCAACTTCCCCTGGGTGTAACTTTGGCATACGATCTCCATTTGGGGTGCACGATAGCTCATTGGAAAGGTATCTACGAGGAGATTAATTTAAGGGGATTAATGAGAGCCTTTGATTATCATTGAGGATACCTATATCAAAAAAACTTCATTTAGGTGATCAAAATGGCCCCATAAGTTTAGGAACTGAAAGCCTACTAATAATAGTAAGTTGCTAGAAGGTTGTTTTGTTCCAGTTGGAATAGGTGGGTGACACTGATATACAAATTTATCAATCCTCCATAAGTAGGAAGCAATGGTCTCCATTGCGTCGAGTTCCCAGAGGAGAGGGGAAAGAATTTGTTGAATCTGAATCTTTGTGAGTTGCTTTCCTTGTTGGAGACGTTGCGTTTCTTGGTTTGTGGAAGGCTGTCACAAACATGTCACTGGAGGGGTTGAATATGTTCAATTCACTTTATTCCATTTCATGAACATTAACATAATTATCTTCACATTACATGTTACTTAGATGGGGATGATGATTCTCTTATATTTGTTTTTCTTAGGAGAATGTTTACTTTTGGATTCTTAAAGGGTATTCAAAATAAAATGATAATTTAACATTATGATTTTAGGATAATTAGAGACTTAAAATTATTAAGGATGGTTGGGCCTCTTTACATTTTTTATTATAGTTGATAAATATCTTTCTTTGAAATTGTTAAAGGTGGGTGAATGAAGTTGATGGCAAAAACTTGGCAATGGGGTGAGTATGAATGCGAAAAAAATGGATGTGTTCTTGATGTGATAGGATCAACAAACCTCAAATTTCCACCAATATTCCACATGTAATGTGCACAAATTCTTGAGAATGTGCATATATTCTTAAGAATGTGCATGCATTCCTAAGAACGTGCACACACTCTAGGAATGTATACTCGTTCCTGTTGGGCACGTGAACCCTTTTTTATCCATCTCACTTACCACTTGGCACATTTGATAGGTCATTAAGTGAATTTAATCCCTGGGATTTGATCATGAAGATTCCACACGATCCTGATACCGTCTTTGAGGGATTCCAGGTATTTATTCACATGTAGTTTTATGTTTTTTTAATTTCCTAAACTATTTAATTTCATGTTTATTGTAATTTTGCAAGTTAATTTAATAAATGAACCTAATTTATATAATTTCCATTATTAAATTGTAGCACAATAATTAACATGGAACCTGGAGAAAAAAAAATCAACATAACCACATCAAGGCACCAAAAATCCCAAGCCACAACCAACATATGTATGCATGGAAATTGAGGAAGAGTTGATGTTTCTTCGATCAATTGTTGAAAACTTATGGATTACTATAGATCCCACCTAATTGTCATTAGATAATTCCTTGGACACCATCATATCATCAATTGCAAGTGCCCAAGGGAAATTAACCAATATTGTTTATTGCAGGGATGAGATGTTTGAGTATTACAAGAGTAGTACAGATGAAACTAAGTGAGATACTTGAACATTTAAAAACAAGAATCGATGCCACTATTCATTGATGCTGGAACTGAACTATAGCCATCAGTCACAAAGATATGCAATTGTCTATATTGGTGCACCCACCAACATTTTAGGGATGATTGGATGGATAGGTGGTTTATGGTTTTTTAAAAACATTCCTATAATAATTTAGATGTGCATTTATATTTCCTTATGAAATTATGGGGAGAGTTTATGTTGGGTCATCATCTCAACTAATTTGATATTGGTGAATTCCAGGGGGTGTTTCATGGGTCTACTTAGGATAGAGAAAATTTCGGGCATGACCCAATGCCATGTACTCGACCTCTTAGGAGAAGGTCTAACCCCCATATTCAACATCCTCCTATAGTGCAAGGCATCACATAGACACAATTATTGATATCATCCTTGACTCAAATCCTGGTGTAGCATGGAATTTTTGTGGCACTATATTGAAAAGAGGTACCTATAGGTGACATTAGTAGAGGGGAAGGATATTCAATCCCTACAATAGAGTGAAACCAGGATAGAGAACATAGAAAAAGTAGGCGTTCATGTGACCCTCATACATGATCAATTTACAGGTAGATTTGTTATGGGCCAATGGAGGTTAGTCGACATGAGAGTTTCATGGAGGAGGTCAATATCTTGAACATCTCTCTCTCTCTNATATCATGTGTTGAGTTGAATCTTGTTTAAATGTGAAATTTTCTATATTGTTTTGGTTGAATTTTACATTTTTGTACTGATAAATATATTATAAATATGTATGCAAGTTTCTTCATCCTCTTCTATGCCACTTATAAAACAACCCTTCCATTCACCACAACCACCATCATTTCCCCCAAACTACAATATTTTAGTCATTGGCCACCTACCTCGGCTCTTGGGATTCCTCTTTCCACCCCAAGGGATTTAACATCGCTTGTACAACCTATGGGGGTTTATTTCCACCCACCCCCACCATATTTGTCATCCCTTCAATCCATAGTGGTTGCACCCATATTTTGCCTACCCCCACTACATATTTCATCAAATCCATCCACAATGGATGGGCTTGTACGACACCCATCCACACCACCTTTTCCATTTAGTGCCTTCATAGTGGTTGCACCGATATGAAACCCACCGGTCGTCTCTCTTGTATACCATACTATGTGATCCAGGATCTTTTCATCGAGTGACTCATAAAGAATTTCATTAAATGAGAATAAATTAAGGTGAACCATTAACGAAGGAAAATCTCAATAATGAAGAGACATAAGCATCAAATATGTGTTGAACACACCGCCCACACTAAGAGGCAGGGTGAATTAGTGTGTGGACTTTTTCTAACTTTTATTCTTCTTACAAGTTAGTGATCAAAACATATTTGAACAGATTAATAATAATCAAATCATAATCACAATGGACATAGAAGATACAAGATGTTTGTATATAATTTATATGAATATATGTGAATATAATAATAAGGATTTTCCCAGCACCAACTAATTTGTTCGGAGCCAACTAAACTAAGGAGAACCAATTCCTCAAAGAGAACAAACTCCCAAGAAAGACCCAGCTTGCTGATAGAGCACAATCTATCCAACTAGAGCTTAACCAACTCTAGTAGCAATGATTCATTAATGAATCAATTGTGTTTCATGATCAGAGGTATACAATCAACACTCATCACTGTACTTCATCTTCTCTCTGAAATTCACGCCTTATTCAGTTTGTCTTTCCTCTGATATTCACACCTTCTTCAATTCTTCTTCTCTCTGTTATCTGCATGGACCTCAGGTTCGTATCCCCTTCATTTTCTCCGCAGGAAGCTTTTTCTCAATGAGCCTATCTTTTCACAAGCACATCTACTTCACAAGAACACCTCCAAGTGAACCAATAATGGCTGTATTTATACTTGTTTATGCTCAAAACGTTTTTTAGTTATTGGGCTGACATGTGCAACAAGTTATAACTAACTTGTTCATTTACAACAATTTTTGGGATCACCTGCGATCATTGTTTCGGGTCTTCAACTTTAAACTTGGTATCCCCTTCACTTTCATAAATCGATCACAAGCATGGATCATTTTCCTTTGTCTCTAGGTTTACAAAAATTGACGCTTCCTTCAAACCATGTTCATATGACCCTTGGCGTAGAGCCATAGGCTTATCAATTTAAGTGATGCATTCCATTCTGATTTTTTAAATCTCTTTACCATATGGCCAATAGCGTTATTCACACGTTAGGTGAGACGAGCGCTTGAGCGATTATCAATCAACGGTCACGATTCAATATTCTGACAAGATGGACTACTTTCATAACTTTGACACTTTTCCATTTAGAAATTTTGAGTTTGAAACCTTTCAAAACTTCCGAATCAGATTTCCCGAATAGATCGGACGGCTTACGTTAATTTCACGGAAATGAATCAATCGTCATATTTTATTCTTACAAGGATTACTGTGATGACTATGACTTAATCAAGCATTGATATGGATGGCCACCATTTACTCTGCAACTTCATCTATTATACTTATGCTATCCTTCCACTGTGTTTTGATCAACGATTATGAGTGCACCTGACATCACATCGACAATAGAGATCTCCTCCAAGTCTCCGAACTTCAGAGATTTCAAGTCTCAACCCCTTATTTCCTCTGTACGTCAATCTTCCATACCTAACAGGCCACTGACGCGTTTTCCTCTCAGATGAATGATTGAGATATCCTTCAGGTCTCCAGACTTCGAAGATTTCAAATCTCAACCCCTTATTTCCTTGAGAGTGATCACCTACTGAGTAAGTCATAAATGGTGGAGACCACTTGCTGTCGGTTAACTCTTTCACTTACACTATCCTTCCACTGTAGTGGATCGATGAACGATAATTCTCTCAAAGTGATCTTCAGATCGGACATCTCATGTCCACTTCAAGACTTCGGCATTCGGGACTTCAAGACTTTGGGAAAGTGCTGGTGGTAAAACTCCTGGATTGACGTAACTTTCTTATGTCACTTTTTGACGTGTCATGATCCGAGTAGTTGCCACGTGTCACTCAAATTTGTGATTTGAAAATACCTAAAATGCTGAATCAACTTGACAGTTGTCATTATATTATTGCACCACACGTCCTTGTTGAAGTGGACTTTCAACGTAGATATCCCGATGTGACACGTTCATCCCCTTGATCTAATGATTTTCCTAACTCCCAATGTATCTTAGATTGACGACTGAGAGCGACTTTAGACCTTCATCCTTTAGGACTTCAGGAATTTTGACATTTCTTGGTGGTGAAACTCCCGAAGCAATTCTCCCAGATTGACGTAAATTTCTTACGTCACTTGTAGACATGGCATGTGCCAATTTCTTCTTGACGCTTGTCATCGTCTGATTATGCCATGTGTATTTGTTGACGTAGTCTTCCACGTGTCCTTGCTGATGTGGTCTGCGAACCAACAACCCTGATCCAACGGTCATCATATGTCCTCCAAATTCGATGGTCCTTATTCATTTCAGATTACCAGGCTTCAGGTATTTCGAATCTCAAACTGAATTCTTGAAGTGAGATTTCTCCAGAGTGTAACCTCCTCGTAAATTTTAGACCTGAACTGAATGTTGTTCGTTGATCAGGATCTTAGATAGATGGCTCGATCTTTCTACGATGCAACTCTACTAGCTTATCCTTTCCTTCCACTTAGAATGATCCAACGGATGATGAAATTTCGCACAAATGAGATCTTAAATCATATCTCGCTTATTCTATCCTTCCACTCGAAAATGATATGACAACTGACGGGAATTTGGGTTTGATCCGACGGCTAGCGGGTATTCGGATATTCAAACTCTTAACCTTTTTACCTCTTTTATCCTATCCTTCCACTCAAAAGTGATCCAAGGATTGTAAATATTCTCGAAGCATATCCATGATCAAGGATGATTGCGGAACCACAACTTGTGAGTGATTTAACTTGTCACCCAAACTCCACAAATGGAAGTTGTGCACTGTTGGTGAGTCAAACACAATCATTGATATTTGAAGCTATACGATCGGGTGGTCCTAACTAATTGTAGTATTGGAACAAGCACGATATTTAATTCTCCTTTTGATCTCTAAAATTCATCCCGGTCATTGATTTGGCGATTGCACATTTGACGGTCATGATTTAATCTGACTTAAGCTCATTGTTTTTTGGATCAACCGCAGTCGTAGATATTTGGATCTATGAGATACGACAATCTATATTGATTGCGGGATTGTAACTGGAGATTTGTTTAATTCTTCTTGTGCTCCTCGCAATTCATCCCTGACGTTGATCTGGCTTGAAGATATGATGGTCATGATCCTCCAATGGTCCTGAAGCCCACGGTCACTCATATGATCGACGTTTGTAATATGAGATGGTCAATTTCTTGATGAGACGACTACTGAGGCTTCTCACTCTAATCAGACGACTGTTGAGGCTTTTCACTTTGATCTTACGCTTTTGATTCCAAACTTTGACCTATTCATAGTGTTTTCTCCTCGTCTCGAGCTTACGCTTTCAATATTCTTTATATTGTTCGCTCCTCCTCCTAAGATTTTATCATAGGAACATTGTTGATCCTATCGTGATCAACAATAATCACAAATTGCTTCAGCCTATCTTTTCATTTGCTTCTGTACTGTGTTTTCCCTTCTAAGATTTGATCTTCATTCAACTTATGTACAAGATTTTCCCTTCTGAGATTTTATCTCTACATACTATTCACTCCTCCTCCTTAGTTTACGCTTTCGATCTCTACATACTGTTTGACATCTTCTGCTAACTGATATACTATTGACATGAATGACAATCTCATCTCTGGTAAATCACAATGATAATCAACAAATCATCACATCGAATGTTTCCATCAATGAAAATATGTCCAACAATATCCCCCTCTATCATTGAGGGCAACCCACTAACTTCATATGCAAAACTCCCCCTGTGATGATGCTTTCCTCTTATGAAGTTTCTTCGTATGAATTTTTCTCTCCCCCTTTGACATCAATGGAAAAAGGTTTTTCCTGCTGTGGTAAAGTTCTATATGTTACTGACCATAATCTGAACTTGGGTAACTCTTCCAACAATCATCCTTTTCTTGTCATAACTAAATGACCCCCCCTGTCAATATGCTCTCTCTTTAATTCAAACTACTCCCCCCCTTTGTTTCTGAAAAAGGTAGTTTTCCTTACAAGGTTTCTTCCCCTGTTAATTTACTAACTTCTTATATTAGTTGATTGGTATTTTTGTGTTTCAAATGAGTAGTCTTCTTGATATCAATTTTTGTAGTGATCGAGTCTTTTCAAAACTTAATCTTATTAATTTTTTTTATTTACTAACCAAAATACTTCCCCTGAGTTTTTACAGATAGTTCTCCCCCTTTGTTTCTAAAAGGGTATCTTTTTCTGACAAGGTCTCTCCTCTTGTTATCTCTACATGATTTCATGTACATCATTTTGTACATCAAAATGTTGTTAATGTGGATGTCGTTGTCCTACTAGAACACTGCGCAATTGTAGCTCACATTATTCAAAATACTCTTGGATATACCCATTGATTCTCATCAATATCTAACCAGATGTATCCATATTTATCCAAGATGCCTCTTTAATGTACATTGCTCTAAAGTTGTCGGAGAAATTTTAAACTATGCTTGTCACATTACTGCAATTCTTCTTGTAGTAATTAACTTCACTCTTTTTGACTTGTTCAGTCTTTTCTATCCACATCTGTGAGTGTCCCGATTTCTTGAACTTCGTTCTCTGATCTTCTATTACTGCAACTTCATTTTTCTTTCATGTTTCATTTACTCCTTTTGTCGTACTGTTTGAAACATTTCTCATTGATTGTTTTATTGAGTTCCAACAATTATAGTCTTTGTGGCCATATCCACCAAAACTGTAGCATCTCACAGTGTAACAATGTGCAGCAATATGTCCAACATGATTGCAGTTCCAACATCTTATACTATTGTTGAACCTACCAATTTGTTTTCTTCCATGATGCCTACAATCCAAGGCTTCATGTCCATATTCATTACAAGAAAAACAATAAACGTTAAAAACACTCTCATACCTTATTTGATTCATCCATGAAGGTATCTCTCTTCTAAACTTTATTTGAGGTATATGAGTAGCTTCTAGATGTCTTCCTTGATCTGATCTTCTAAATTTTGTAGTGTTGCTTTCATTTCTTGAACATGAAGAACCTAAGTCATACCTGATTTCACTTTTTACAAATGAAGGAGCTATGTCAGACCTGTTTTCATCCTTTACAAATGAAGGACCTATGGCATACCTATCTTCATATTTTATAAATGAAGGACCTATGTCAGACCTATTTTCACCTTTTACAAATGAAGGACTTGCATCAGGTTTCTTAGGAGTATTGATTTCTTCCTTGTTGAATCCAAGACTGGATTTGTAATTTGGTGATCTATGACTATCCAATATCTCATCGAGGGTCATGGAGCTATTGAAGAACTTGATTTGGGTGTTTGAATTCTCAACCTTCTTTCTAAGATTCAAAACTTCTACTTCCACCTTATGACAGGATTCTTCCTTTTTGTCCTACTAGTTCCTTACGACCTCCTCCCTTCTTTTGGATTCTTCAAGTTGGATTTTAAGATTGACATAGCTTTTCCTTAGTTCTTTTAGACCTACAAGGCTTTTTCTTGGTTCATAATCTTCCTTCTTTTCTCCTTTTGCTTGACTAATTTCATTTTTTCAGTCTCTCGATCTCCTCTTCCTTTGCTTGACTGATTTCATTTTTCAGTCTCTCGATCTCCTCTTCCTTTTCTTTTGTTAGATCAACAACTTTTGTTTTCAATCTTTTGATCTCTTATTCTTTGTTTTATAACTGAATCTTTTGCTCAGATATGATTTCTTCATTGTCTTTGAGATTTTCTTTTATTTCCAAGATATGCTTTTGATTACTAAGATCATCATCTTCCATCTTATTTTATTTTACTTGACTGATTTCTTTCTTCATCTTCTCAATCTTCTTGTCCTTTTATTATAACCGATTATCTTGATCATATATTATCTTTTCATTGTCCTTGAGCATTTCCTTTATTTCCAAGATATGCTTTTGACACTTTTCAAGAAATGCTTTAGTGTAGTCATGAAGATAGCTATAGTCTGAATCATTATGGCCATAGCATTATTCATAGAGACTCCAATCAACCTTTTTTTTGGCCTTTGATAGCTCTTATTCTACTTCTTCCATGAGATAAATGCTAACAGAACATTCTTTTGTTGTACCTTATTCTTCTTCTTTACTTGCAGGGGAGGATTCAATATCAACATTATTGCAATCAAAATATTGTGGAGTGTGTTTACATTTATTGATGTCCAAGTCTTCCTCTTCATCCTTGATAGGAATGTCTTCTATGTCTTGTATTTTGTTTTGATACATCTCTTCTAACTTCAGCCATAAGTTCTTGGTGGATGTGCATAGTCCTATGCTTTCCTTGACTGTATCTGATAATCCATTGAGAACAATCTTCAATGCCAGTTCATTGTTCTTCCTTTCTTTCTTTGGACTGTAATCTTGGATAGATTATTTGAGGTAGTTAAGTCCCAGGGCTTTCCTACTACTAAATTCCAAACTTCATATCCTTTTGACTTCAAATATTGTTTCATATTTTCTCTCCATGATGAATAATCTGTTCCATCGAATAAGGGAGTTTCAATTGTGGAGAGAGCCATATGTCCACCCATTTCTTCAGGATCTACCTTCAAGTGGTTAAACTATGTTGAAGGAACCTGGCTCTGATACCAATTGTNTTCTAACCTTCCTTCTTCTTAAAATTTAGTGATTAAAACATATTTGAACATATTAAGAACAATCAAATCATAGTCACAATGGAAACAAAAGATACCAGATGTTTGTATATAATTTATATGAATATATGTGAATATAATAATAAGGATTTTCCCAGCACCAACTAATTTGTTTCATCACCAACTGAAGTAAGGAGCACCAACTCCTCAAAGAGAATCAACTCTCAAGAAAGATCTAACTTGCTGATAGAGCACAATTTATCCAACTAGAGTTTAAAAAAATCTAGTAGCAATGATTCATTAATGAATAAATTATGTTTCATGATCAGAGGTATATAATCAACACTCATCACTGCACTTCCTATTCTCTCTGAAATTAGCGCCTTCTTCACTTTGTATTTCCTTTGATATTCATGCCTTCTTCAGTTCTTCTTCTCTCTGTTATTTGCATCGACCTTAGGTCAGTATCCCCTTCATTTTCTCCGCAGGACACTCTTTCTCAGCGAACCTATCTTTTCACAAGCACACCTCCAAGTGAACCAATCACGGTTGTATTTATACTTGTTTATTCTCAAAACTTGTTTTAGTTATTGGGTCGACTTTTGAAACAAGTTATAACTAACTTGTTCATTTACAACAATTTTTGGGACCACCTGAGATCATCTTTTCAGGTCTTCAACTTTAAACCTGACATCCCCTTCACTTTCATAAATCGATCATAGACATGGATCTATTTCCTTCATCTCCATGTTTACATAAATCAACGCTTCCTTCAAACCATGTTCATATGACCATTGTTGTAGAACCACAAGCTTATCAATTTAAGAAATGCATTCCATTCTTCCCTTTTAAATCTCTTTACCATACGACCAATAACGTTATTCATACATTAGGTGAGATGAGCGCTTGAGAGATTATCAATCAACTGTCACTATTCAATCTTCCTATGAGATGGACAGTTTTCGTAACTTTGACACTTTTCCCTTCGGAACTTTTGAGTTTGAAACCTTTGAAAAATTGTGAATCAGATTTCCCGAACAGATCAAACAACTTACGTTAATTTCATGGAAGAGAATCAATTGTTAGATTTGATTCTTACAAGGCTTAATCTGACGGCCAGGACTTAATCAAGCGTTGATATCAATGACAACCATTTACTCTGTGAATTCGTCTATTATACTTACACTATCATTCCATTGTTTTTTGATCAACAATTGTAACTGCACCTGACATCAAATCGACGGTCGATATCTCCTTTGGGTCTCCGAACTTCAGAGATTTCGAGTCTCAACCCCTTCTTTCCACCGTATGCCAATATTCTAGAGCTGACAGAGCACTAACACATGTCCCTATCAGATTAACGATTGAGATCTCCTTCGGGTCTCCAGACTTCGGAGATTTCAAATCTCAACCCCTTCTTTCCTCTAGAGTGATAACCTACTGAGTAAGTCATAAACGGTGGAGACCACTTGTTGTCAGTTAACACTTCCTCTTACACTATGCTTCCACTGTAGTAGATCGATGAATGATAATTCTCCCGAAGTGATCTTCATATCGGACATCTCGTGTCCACTTTGAGACTTCGGGACTTTGAGACTTTGGGCAAGTGCTGGTGGTAAAACTCTCGAATAAAAACTCCCAGAGTGACATAACTTGCTTACGTCACTTGCTAATGTGTCACGAGTTGAGTAGCTACCAGGTTTCACTCTGATTCATGATTTGTACATACCTGAAATGGAGAATCAACTTTACACTTGTCATTATCTAATTGCATCACGTGTCCTTGCTGATGTGGACTGTTGACGTGGTCTGTCGACGTAGATATCTCTATGTGACACATTCATCTCCTTGATCTAACGGTTGTCCTAACTCTAGATGTATATTAGATCGATGACTGAGAGAGACTTCAGGCCTTCATCCTTCGGGACTTCAGGACTTTTGACATTTCTTGGTGGTGAAACTCCCGAAGAAATTCTCCCAAAGTGATCTAACTTGCTTACGTCACTTATAGACATGGCATGAGCCAATTTATTCTTGACGCTTGTCATCATCTGATTATTCCATTTGTATTTGTTGACATGGTCTTCTGACATGGTCTACCATGTGTCCTTGCTGACTTGGTCTACTAACCAACAACCCTTATCCAACAATCATCATATGTCCTCCAAATCCGATGGTCCTTATTCATTTCGTATTTCTGAGGTTTGGGTATTTCGAATCTCGAACTGAATTCTTGAAGTGAGATTTCTCCAGACTGTAACCTCCTCGTAACTTTTAGACCTGAACTGAATGTTGTTCAATGATCAGGATCTTAGATTGATGAATCGATCTTTCTTCGATGCAACTTTGCTAGTTTATCCTATCCTTCCACTTAAAATGATCCAACCGCTGACAATTTTTCGCACAAATGAGATCTTATATCTTATCTCGCTTATCCTATCCTTCCACTTGAAAATTATCTAATGGCTAACGAGAATTTAGGTTTGATCCAACAACTGGCGGGTATTCGGATAATCGAACTCTTAGCCTTTTTACCTCGCTTATCATATCCTTCCACTCAAAATTGATCCAACACTTGTAAATATTCTCGAAGCATATCCATGATCAAGGATGATTGCAGAACCACAACCTGCGAGTGATTTAACTCGTCACCCAAACTCCACAATTGGAAGTTGTGCGTTGTTGTTGAGTCAACCACAAATGTTGATCTTCGAAGCTATAAGATTGGATGGTCCTGAATAATTGTGGGATTGGAACAAGCATGATATTTAATTCTCCTTTCGATCTTCGCAGTTCATCCCTGTCGTTGATATGATGATTGCGCATTCGACGGTCACGATTTAATATTACTTAATCTCATCATTTCTTGGATCAACCGCAGTTATATATCTTTGGAGCTATGACATCTGGTGATCTAGAACGATTGCAGGATTGTAACTAGTGAATTGTTTAATTCTTCTTTCACTCCTCACAATTCATCTCTGGCATTGATCTGGCTTGCAGATCCGATGGTCATGATCCTCCAATGGTCCTCAAGTCCACGATCACTCATATGACTGTCGTCTGTAATATGAGATGGTCAATTTCTTGGTCAGACGGTTGCTGAGGATTATCACTCTAATTAGATAGCTGCTGAGGTTTCTCACTCTGATCTTATGCTTTTGATTCCAAACTTTGACCTCTGCATATTTTTTGCTCCTCCTCCTGATCTTACGCTTTCGAGCTTCTGTATATTGTTCGGTCCTCCTCCTAAGATTTTATCATAGGAACATTGTTGATCCTATCTTGATCAACAATAATCATGAATTGCTTCATCCTATCTCTGCATTTTCTTTTGTATTGTGTTTTCCCTTCTAACCTTTGATCTTCATTCATATTATATACAACGCTTTCCCTTCTAAGCTTTGATATCTGCATACTGTTCACTCCTCCTCCTGAGCTTACTCTTTTGATATCTCCATATTGTTTGACATCTTCTGCTGACTGATATATTGTTGAAATAAATGACAATCTCATCTCTGGTAAATCACAATGATAATCAACAAATCATCACATCAATTGTTTCCATCAAAGACAATATGTACAACAATATGAACACAAAAAATTGATAACGGAGTTCGTCCCTTGTGGAATATATCTCTGGGTCCTTCTCTCAAATGGGTAGGATTTTTCATTAAATCAACAAAAGAATTTGGCAAAATACATAAGTATACCACATTTTGAAACCAAGATGCAAAAATATTGCTTAGATCAGAAAATAGACAACACCACTGAATTCATGCCATTGAATTACCCAAAAATTACTGTATCCATGGCTCGATCTGAATCTGGCACTCTTAGGCCCAAGAGCAATTTTGTCTCGGTTTTCATGCCCTGCAACCTAGAATAAATGTTGAAGTACCCCTATCTCGAACTATGTGTCAACCGTACGCATGTGCGCCTCCCTTCCTGAGCTCGAGAGGATGCACCTTTTAAGTAATAAGAGTAGCGTAGATTACAATGAAGGGTCATTGGCCCGTTGGTTATGGTGTAAGTGTTAAGGCGTTAATGAGGGAGGAGTTCCTGGGGCCAAGCCCACGGGCCTCCCCCTTTTGGCTTGATTGC
>SNQJ01S0016070.1:217175-228700 GCA_010110895.2 Picea sitchensis
TGGTTTGGTTTCCAGATTTGTCATGGTCCCGCCAGATTTGGTAGACTCGCCAAATATCCTTTTTTTTGAAATTTTTGGTCATGGGTTGTCATTGGGCATTTACCCACTGCCACGTGGCCACCCATGACTGGGCCCCGTGGCAGCCTCTTATTCGACCACATCATCCACTTCAACTTCATCCTACCACGTCAGCTTCCAACTTATTCTGCCACATCACAATGTAATGTTAGCACCACGTCACTGTACGGACTATATGAACTGCCAAGTGGAGAAATTTTACTGGTCCATGGATTAGCCTAGAAATTCCAAATATGGGTGACACATGGAAGCTTCTCGTGTTACCACGTGACCATGTTGACGTAATGATGACGTCAACATGACACATGTCACCCCCTGATCTTGCCACATGCGTTGTATGGATGTTGATGTCATCCGTACTAGTGATGACATCAACAATATGGATGTTGACTCATGCCCTTGCTAATCGGGCTAGGTTGACCAAATTTTGACCATGAATATTTTATGATCTATAAATTTGTTTGATGATTCATTTGAATTGTTAGAAATCTTGCTATGCACTCTTTGCGATGATGTCATTTTCACTGAGTTTTGAGAGCCTTGAATTTTTTCCCTTTCTCTGTTTGCTGAGGCCATTCTGAGAATCCTGAGTTGCTTTTGTGAGTTATGAGATTTTGTTAGTATTCTCTGGATCCTTTTTGGATCATGACTTCCCGCTAAGATATTTTTGGACCACCAAAAGATTTAATCAATCAACAGATAAGTGAGGGAAGAGGTCCCTCACCTAGTGCTTATCAATCCACTTTGCCTTGCTTGGATCTGTACCCTTTAAGTGTACTAGAAGATAATCAACATCACCCATGCGTGAAGTCCTCATCCTTTTTTCCATGATGATATATTCCTTTAACTCATCCAATTACTCAGGAGAAAACTCATCAATTGAAGGTATTCAAAATTCCTCATACTGATCCATGATCAGGGGAGGCTAAAAAAGTTTCAAGTTATCTACATTTACAACTGAGTAAATATTCATATAAGGGGGAATATATAAACAAAAAGGATTGGTACCACTTTTATCCAAGATAGTTAAGGGTCCATATTGAATGGGCTTGATTTTATTGCCTCCACCCTTCAATCTCTCCTTGCTAATGTGAAGGCATACCTGGTCTCCAACCTGAAACTGATGATCAACCCTTTGCTTGCCATGTTGATATTTATACTATGCTTGACTTTTCTCCAACTGTTCCCTGACTGCCTCGTGCACCTGCTGGATCTTCTGGATGAACTTGCAGACTCTGTCCTCTGTTCTTTCTTCATTTGCATGAGTATCTCTACCATACATCAATTCCAAAGGAACCTTGGGTAGGTACTGATGCAGGAGCATCGCAAATATCAAGCGAGCGTGGAGCAAGCGCAACGCATTTTTGAGCACATGATAAATTGCTTGAAAATCTTATTGAAATTGATGCGCCAAAATATTTAATGAATCCATTTATGAAGGAGAACCTTTGTATATTGTATTGGACCTTGAGCGATTCTCTCTCGTCCTTAGTAGATAGGAGGCATTTAAACTAGTTAATGCAAGTAGATAGACTTGAATTCATAGATTAGACAGTTTTAGAAAGAAGGAGGGAAAATGGATATAGACACCCTCATTGTACATTGTAACATAGTTGAAATAGGGAGAGCATAGGAGAATAGCAGAGAGCAGTAGAAGAACATCCATGTATAGATCTTGAATTAATAGAAGAAGTTTATTCAAATCCATGGTTTTGTGTCTTTTCTCTGTGTGTTGATGCTAAATGATGTGCTCATGAGTGTTTGTTTTCCTGTTATGCATTTGCTTTATTGCTGTGTATGTGATTTCATGTTTGAGTTTAAAATATGAGGGGAAGAAGAAATGAGTTTCAATTGTTTCTCTATCTGAGTGAGGATTCCTGCAAGGAGTGCAGTCAAAAATGTCCACAAGGAGTGCGTTGATGAAGGCTCAGGTAGTTTAACTCTTGTTCTCATTCACCCAGAAGTGAAATTAGGTTACTGGAGCCATGCCAGGAGGGCGCAGGATAAAGGAGAGTCTTAGTTGTGAATCTAAGTATAAGTTTTGAAGGACTACTGTTGCAGGTGTGCGCAGGGTTGGAGAAACCCAAACACTTGAAGTGTTTGCAGGTTGCCGCCAGGGAGGCGTGAAAAGGGTTCCCTTTTTCTAAGAGACTGAGGAGTTGGAGAAAGCTCAAGAGGGATAGAACCTTCAGAACCTAAGGAAGGATTGCAAGGGTAGTTCGTGCCATGGAGCATCTAAAAACCAGTGTTGCAGGGTTGCACACAGGAGGACGAGTGAGTGTAGAGGAACAGTTGGTCATTTTCAAGAAATCCTCAACGAGGAGGAAATTGACGGTCAGGATCTCATGGAGGGGATTCGTGGAAAATCCACCAACCGTCAAATCCACCAGAGTAATGAGGAGGTTACGGTCACACCAGAGGGTTAAGCTCAGGAGGATCATGAGCCGTAGGATCATTGTTGGGTTACCCATTAGCTGCTCGATCAGGTAGAAGTTGCACTGGGGTTACGTCCTAGTGAGTAGAGGAAAGAACCCAAAGAGGCATCAGGATATCGAGCCATCGAGAGTCAGGAAATCGGAGTTCCTGAGGTTGTGAAAATCTGTACATCAAAATTCTTGAAATCCCAAGGAGCACAGAGCCGTCCATCTATTGGGACAGGTGGCAGGGATTGAGAGTCCATTAGGATTTTGAAAGTTCAGGAGTCAAGAGACCTGAGCCCTTTCAAGTCTCGAAACACCGATGAAGTCCTAGCCATGGATTTTAGGGCAGACAAGCATCAAAAGGTTAGAGAGGAATCAGGGTTCGACATATCGGGAATTCTGAGTACAAAACGTTGCATCAGGAATCACGATCTCGCGATATCCGAAAAGTCGATGAGGGGATAGTGACATGGAAGAGTCAACCCTCACGTGCATCAGGAATTGACGTTTTGTGATTCTTGGGAATCATAGCAGCAAGAAGCACGAAACTCTGAAACGCGATTTCCCGATAGGATAACAGTGTGGGGCCACAGTGGAGTTAGTGGAGGACAGGTGGCATTCCATATCGGGGTTCGGGAAAAGGTAAGTCCCAAAAAATTTGGTATTAGGATTCACGATCCCGTGAAGTCTGAAGTCTCGACAAGGAAGTCATCCATCGGTGTTTGAGGCATCGGGATATTGGGGATTCCGGTGACATGTTGTTTGTGCATTTTGGAATCGTGAACCACAAAACCCCGATGAGGAATATGACCGCGGTCATATAAGGAGCGGTCATGTGGACAAAAGGCTTAGTCTGGGAAGGGGCTAAGGCAGCAGGGGATCATATCGGGGATCGGGGATTGGTGAGGCGAGTTGTTTTGGACATCGCAAATGATGAAATCCTGATAGGAGGAACCCCGATAACAAGGTAAAAGGTCAGCGTTGACTCACATCGAGTTTCGGAGAATCGTGAGGCACAAATCACGCGACAACAGGATTCACGAAATCGCGAAGTCCAATTTCTCGATCCTCAAGGGAGATCTTTTGGAGAACTGTTGTTGGTGTGGAAAATTCCCGATAGGGAATTAAAAGAGATTTTCAGTTCTTCAGGCTAGAAGGAAGGAGGAGGTCCTGTGAGCAGACGTGCCTGGGTGGCGCGCCTGCGTCGAGTGGTATTAGAGCTATTTCTTGTCTGTATATTTCAGGCAGGAGGAGGCAGAAAGGGATAAAGAGCACTTTGATACACGTCAAGTGGTATCAGAGAAAGAAAATTTCTTTGCTTTCTGTAGAAGAGAAGAAGGAAATTCAGCATGCCACCAAGGAGATGGGATAGACAGTCACCTGATCCAGAGGAAAGAGAAAACCCGAGGAGAAGGGGTAGGTAAGCGAAGAATCCAGAAATGGAAAGAGAGATACATGATCTACGAGCTAGACTCGAAGATATGGAGACAGAGTAAAGATGCACAGCCAGTGCGGGGGATCTTAGCGATTCAGAGGGTGAAGTTGAAGCTGAACATGAGGAAGAATTTGTGGCCGAGGATGTAGCCAATGAACGTCTAATCAAAGCTATTGCATGGATGGGTGCAAAAACAAAGATGGACATTCCAGTTTATGAGGGGAATCTGGATGCAGAAGATCTTCTAGATTGGATTAGATCTTTGGATACATACTTCGATTATGAAGATGTCGAGGAGGATAAGAAAGTCAGACATGCTGTCACGAGACTGAAGGGACACGCAACATTATGGTGGGACGAGCTACAAGTAGATAGATGCTTCAAGGGTAAGCAGAAAATTAAAAGTTGGGATCGAATGATTGCAAAGATGAAGGAAAAGTTCATCCCCAGGGATTATCAAATCACTCTGTTCAGGAGGATGCAGAACCTGAGACGAAAGATGACGACAGTTAAAGAATACACAGAGGAATTCTATCAACTAAACATCAGGGCAGGTCATTGGGAGAGCGATGATGAGAAAGTTTCCAGGTATATGAATGGCCTGAGATAAAATATCCAGGACGAGATGAGTATGGAAACCATCCAAACTGTGGAGGATGCCTATCAAATGGATTTGAAAGCTGAAGAGAAGCTTAGCCGTAAGAAAGGTCAGAGGGGCCAAGGCATAAGTCAGCCCAGAGGCAAGTCAGTTGCCCAGGAAAGAAACCAGAAGCCCAAGGACAATCGGAAAAAGCCTCAGACTAGAACCGAGAGAGGTGGAAGTTCACAGCGAGGCCAACATGCTGAACAGAGAGGGCAACATACAGAGTGGAGAGGAGGATACATTGATAATAACATGTTTCCTCGTACCAGAGGTAGAGGAAGAGGAAGAGGTGGAGTAATCACATGCTTCACATGTGGAAAGAATGGGCACAAGTCATTCGACTGTCCAGATAAAAAGAAGGATGGAGGAGAAGCTCACATCGCCGAGGCACAGAGGCGAGATGTTGAGGCAGAAGATGCAGAAGGAAGAAGGTCAGTGATTATGCGTAAGGTTCTCTTAACGCCCGAGAAGGAGGTGGAGGACTCAGCTTAAAGAACCAGACTTTTCATAACTCCTTGCAAAACGAAGGACATGGTATGCAAGGTTATTGTGGACAGCGGTAGCACAGATAATCTCATTTCAACCGAGATGATAGAGAAGCTGGAGCTGGAGACAACTGATCACCCGAGTCCATAAAAAGTTTCATGGCTACAGAAGGGACATCGGGTAAATGTCACTAAACAGTGTTTAGTTGAATTCAAAATAGGAGGGTATAATGATAAAATACTCTGTGATGTTATTCCTATGGATGTCTATCATTTATAGCTGGGCAGACCATGGCAATATGACAGGAATGTAATTCATGATGGGAAGATGAATACGTATACTCTAGAGAAGAATGGGAGGACACACATGTTGCTTCCAATAAAAGATAAGGAGGTAAAACCAGAATGGAGAAATATTGTACTTCTCATGAGTGGGAAGGAGCTTCTTATGGAGGTGAAGAAGAAAGAAGATCCACAATTCTTTGTGGTCAAGAAACCGAGGATTGTTATGAATAGCACAAGAGTGGATGATCTACCAGAGGAGATTCAGGAACTACTGGAAGAGTTTTCTAACATCGTGGTGGATGAATTACCTCGTTCGTTGCCACCAATGAGGAGTGTGAGTCATCATATAGACCTCATACCAGGAGCTAGTTTGCTGAATAAACCCGCATACAGGTTGACGCCGCAAGAAAATGAAGAGGTCAAGAAGCAGGTCCAGGAGCTGCTAGACAAAGGATTGGTCAGGGAAAGTTTGGGCCCGTGTGCCGTTGCAACGATACTCAGTCCAAAAAAAGATGGAGGTTGGAAAATGTGTACCGACTCAAGGGCCATCAACAAGATAATCATCAGGTACAGGTTTCCATTGCCAAGGATGGATGATTTAATGGATTGCTTGAGTGGAGAAAAATACTTTTCAAAGATTGATATGAAAAACAGATATCACAAGATTCGCATGAGGGAAGGTGATGAGTGGAAAACAACATTCAAGACAAACGATGGACTGTATGAATGGCTAGTCACGCCATTTGGCTTGACAAATGCGTCGAGTACCTTTATGAGGTTGATGAATGAAGTCCTGAGGGAATTCATTGGGAAGTTTGTCATTTTGTATCTGGATGACATAGTAATTTTCAGCAAAATAGAGGTAGAACATCTGAAGCATTTAACTACAGTAATGAAGAAGCTACAGCAGGAGAAGCTGTTGATAAACATGAAGAAATCTTCGTTTACGAAGACAGAGCTCATTTATCTGGGTTTTGTTATATCTACAAATGAATTGAAGATGGATCGAGATAAGGTGGAGATAATTAAAAATTGGCCATCACCAAGGAATATTTTTGAGGTGAGAAGTTTTCATGGACTGGCTAGTTTCTACCGGAAGTTCATCAAAAATTTCAGTGGGATTAGCGAAGTGATGATGGACACAGTGAAGAAAAGACATAAATCTTTTCACTGGACTGATGAGGCTTAGAAGAGCTTCAAATTGTTGAAGAGGAAGATTACGGAACAACCAGTTTTGGTGTTACCGGATTTTCAAAATACGTTTCAAGTAAAATGTGATGCAAGTGGGTTTGCCATAGGAGCAGTCTTGAGTCAGGAGGACCGACCGATTGCATATTTCAGTGACAAGTTGAATGAGGCAAAAGAAAGGTACTCCACGTACGATAAGTAATTCTATGCCATCATACATGCATTGAAAAAATGGAGGCACTATTTGATTCCAAAGGAATTTGTTTTATATAGTGATAACCATGCATTACAATTTGTGACTCAAGAGGAGAAGTTGAATCAGAGGCATGTTAAGTGGGTCGAATACATGCAGAATTTCACTTTTGTAATTAAGCATATTTTGGGTACTGCTAACAAAGTGGTTGATGCTTTGAGCAGGAAATGTTTGCTAATGCGGGAGTTCAAAGTTAGGACGTTAGGCTTTGATGATCTCAGGGATATGTATGCAGATGATCAGGATTTTAAGGAAGCGTATGAAGCAACTAAGAACCCAGTTCTCAGAGACAGAAGCCAATGGATAGAGTATGTGATCCAGGAAGGGTTGTTGTTTAAGGGCAACCAATTGTGTATTCCAAATTGCTCCATGAGGGAGAATCTACTAAAGGAGAAACACAACAGAGGATTGGACAGACACTTCGGTCATGATAAGACCTTTGCGAAGCTGAGCGAGTCATACTTTTGGCCAGGGATGCGAGAAGAGGTCAAGCGGTTTGTAAACAGATGCAGGATTTTCCAGCATTCAAAGGGAAGAAAGTAGAATGCAGGATTCTATCAACCATTACCCATACCCAAGAGGCCGTGGGATGAAATCAGCATGGATTTCGAATTGGAATTGCCAAGGACGCAAAGAGGATTTGATTTAGTCTTTGTGGTAGTGGATAGGTTTTCCAAGATGGCACATTTTATCCCATGCCAGAAAACCAGTGATGCGACTCACATCGAAAATCTATTTTTCAAAGAGGTCGTTCGACTTCACGGCTTAAACAGAAGTATAGTTTCGGACATAGATACAAAGTTTGTGGGACATTTCTGGAGGAAACTGTGGAAAAATATGGGAACTAACTTGATGTTTAGTTCTTCCTATCATCCTCAGACGGATGGACAAACAGAAGTGGTGAATAGAAGTCTAGGAAACTTGCTGAGAAGCTTGGTGACAGAGCACCACAGCCAGTGGGACAGTATATTTCCGCAAGAAAAGTTCGCATATAATGACTCAGTGAACAGGAGCACAAGCCAAAGTCCATTTCAGATTGCGTATGGCATGCAACTGAGAGGAGTTTTTGAATTAAGTGATTCAAAATAGACTACGACTAGGAGCGCAAGCGCTGAAGAGTTCGCAGAGGCGATGAAATAACTTCACGACCAGGTGAAGAAGCGACTGCTATATTCAAGTCACGAATATATGTGTAGAGCCGACCAGTGGAAGAGACAAATTCAGTTTGAGGTTGGTGAATTAGTTCTGGCACATTTGAGGAAAGAGAGGTTCCTGAGGGGAACATACAATAAATTGAAAATGAAGAAAATCGGGCCATGTAAGGTCTTGAAGAAGTTGGGGGAAAATGCTTATGAGATCGAGTTACTGGATGAGATCGGAATATCTCCGATATTCAATGTCGCAAATTTATATCCATATAAAGCTGAGGAAGACAGAACAGAAGGTGAATAGCCAGGGGTTCAGTGGCAAATGCAGATGTTGATTGTAGAGAAGCCGTAGATGGAGAACATATTGGACAAGAGAGTCAGTAAGAAGACTAGGAGGAAAGAATACTATGAGTATCTGGTCAAATGGAAGGGCCATCCAGTGGAAGATGCCAGCTGGGAGAACGAAGCAAAAATACAGAAGCATGGATATACCGTGCAGGAGCTCATGGATAGGAGCCCATGAATTTTTCAAGCGAGGGATTATGATGCAGGAGCGTCGCAGATATCAAGCGAGTGTGGAGCAAGCGCAGCATATTTTTGAGCACATGATAAATTGCTTGAAAATCTTTTTGAAATTGATGTGCCAAAATCTTTAATGAAGCCATTTATGAAGGAGCGCCTTTGTATATTGTATTGGACCATGAGCGATATTCTCTCGTCCTTAGTAGATAGGAGGCATTTAAACTAGTTAATGTAGGTAGATAGACTTGAATTCATAGATTAGATAGTTTTAGAAAGAAGGAGGGAAAACAGATATAGACACCCTGATTGTACATTGTAACATAGTTGAAGCAGGGAGAGCACAGGAGAATAGCAGAGAGCTGTAGAAGAACATCCATGTATAGATCTTGAATTAATAGAAGAAGTTGATTCAAATCTATGGTTTTGTGTCTTTTCTTTGTGTGTTGATGCTAAATGATGTGCTCATGAGTGTTTGTTTTCCTGTTATGCATTTTCTTTATTGCTGTGTATGTCATTTCATGTTTGAGTTTGAAATCTGAGGAGAAGAAGAAATGAGTTTCAATTGTTTCTCTATCTGAGTGAGGATTCCTGCAAGGAGTGCAGTCGAAAATGTCCGCAAGGAGTGCGTTGACGGAGGCTCAGGTAGTTTAACTCTTGTTCTCATTCACCCAGAAGTGAAATTGGGTTACTGGAGCCATGCCAGGAGGGCACAGGCTAAGGGAGAGTCTCAGTTGTGAATCTGAGCAGAAGTTTTGAAGGACTGTTGCTGCAGGTGTGCGCAGGGTCGGAGAAACCCAAACACTTGAAGTGTTTGCAGGTTGCCTCCAGGGAGGTGTGCAAAGGGTTCTCTTTTTCTAAGAGACTGAGGAGTTGGAGAAAGCTCAAGAGGGATAGAACCTTCAGAACCTACGGAAGGATTGCACGGGGAGTTCTTGCTATGGAGCATCTAAAAACCAGTGTTGTAGGGTCGCACACAGGAGGAGGAGTGAGTGCAGAGGAACACTTAGTCATTTTCAAGAAATCCTCAACGAGGAGGAAATTGACGGTCAGGATCTCGTGGAGGGGATTCATGGAAAATCCGCCAGCCATCAGATCCACCTGAGTAATGAGGAGGTTACGGTCTGTTATCCATGATTTTGGTAGTCAAGATGATGTAATGATTATGGTGAACTCAGGGTCTTCATTAGAACTTTATCCTGAGAAAAGTTAGCTTTATCTCTTTCCAAAAATCACAGTTTTGAGGAAGGTTCACAGGTTGTCAATACATTTTCCTGCGAGAATGCATGATTCTCACGGGCTACCTTAAGCCAGGGTGCGAGAGGTTCGCACTGTGCCTAGCTGTTAGGGTGCAAACATATTCTAAAGAAGGGAAAAAGATAGATTCTCGAACCTTCTAGAAGGGAATCTTCTAAAAGGATGAGATGGAATTCGAATGGTTATCTAAGTACTGGCTTTCCTGATATTTTGGGATCATTCCTATCCCAGTAAATAATCCATTATCTCTTATAAATTGATGGGATTCTTATGTTAAAGGTTAGAAGCAAACTAGCAAGAGATTTATTGGAGAATTAGTGGACGATTGTATGAAGGACTGATGCTACAACAACTAGGAATACCAGCAAGGTTATCAAAAGTGGTTGATCTTCTTCATGCATGAGCAAGTGTGTGTGTCAGAGCTAGGAGCCATGGAAAGGAGGTTTGCAACATCAAGGCTTAGGTTGTAAGTCTTACTTTCTATCAATTTAATACAGTAATATGTCTTTTTCCCATAAAGCTAATGTCACTTTATTACATAACTCCTTGATCATATGTATAGATTAGCTATTGAATATATTTAGTTGTCTTCATTTCGATTGGTTTGTACTGTTGTGGTCTTGACGGCACAAGATCATTGGAGAGAAGCTGGACAACAGAGACCCAAGGAAGCGATCATAAGGTATGTTTATGATTCTTGTCTCCTAGTTCATTCAATAGTCTAAATCTAGGGAAAGAGTATTATTCTGTCTTGTTTTGTTCTAGATCCAGGTGGATCTAGGGAGATCGGTTTGTGTCCGCACTTATGGATTAATCCTAAAACAAAATTGGCGACTCCACTAGGGAAAAATCCCATTTTTTGGTGGCTTTTGTATTTTTTTGTGGCCATTTTCTCTAGTTTCATTTTTCTCCTATTTTATCAGTCTCTGAGTCTTCAGGATATCCTGATAGACTTTCTGGGTCCAGAAGCCTTTGTCAATTTTGCTTTCATTTAAAATTTTTTTGTCATCTTCAGGAGTTATCGCACTGTGTTTAACTACAGCCTACGAGAATCAGTCAGGTTCGCACCCTGCACATAGGGTTCAGTGCGAGTACCTCGCACCTTGCTAAAAGGTTGCCTGCGAGAATCTATGATTCTCTCACTGTGTCAAACTGCTTGCCTGCGAGCAAGATTTTTCAAAATTTTGAAATTGACTTTTGATTTTTCCAACTGCTCAGATCAGTTGATTTACCTCTTATGAGCTTACTGGACCATTGATTGATATAGCTCTTGCTTTATTTTGCCTGTGTAAACAGTTTTAGGGTTCAAGGTTTTTGCTTGTCCTTTGTAGCTTGACTTTCTTTTCTTGACTCTTATTGGCAAATTCATTCTCTCTACTTTCAAGAGCTGAGTGTGTCTGATTGGTTGAGAACCAGTGATTGGATGAGAGTTAAGTGCTTGGTTTTTCTCATTTTCTTATTGGTTTGTAAGAACATTTTCGTTTGCATTGAGAAGACTGATTGGTTTGCTCTTGGTTTTTGCTTTCATTGAAAGAGTTGATTGGGTTGTTATTACTTGTTTCTTTATGATTTGATTTTTATGCTTTTCTCATTGATATAGTGAGAATTCTTTTTGGAAAGTGAACAATAATCTTTTCTTTCAAAAACATTGTTTTTTTTGTTTTTTAGAAAACATTGAAAAATCAAATTTTAGAGTTTGTTGAAGTATTTGAAAAAGACACATAGAGAATAGTCCTTTTATGAATGATTGCTTGAATTGACATTTGAAAGGAAATTGTGCATTGCATTGTCGTACAGGGTTGATTTGGAAGATT
>SNQJ01S0016070.1:247604-258357 GCA_010110895.2 Picea sitchensis
GCATTATTTGGGTCAGAGTCATACAACACGAGTTTCACTTATGTGACCTTTGAGTAAACAACAGCTCATGAAAACATTGCGTAATCTTAAAATTTATCTAGTAACTCTTTTCTAGGGCTCTTATACACCAACATTTAGCTAGGCTAGTGCTTTGGAGTAGGAAGAGACATACACTCTCCAAAATCTAAAAAAACACAATAGCATCTTGAGTTAGGGAGTGTTAAATTCCATTTGCAACATATTGTCTTGGGAAGCCCTTATAACACAAGGGTCAAGCACTAGGTCGCATTGGTGTTGGCAGAGTTACTCACCCTGCTTTGTTGACATCAGTGTAGAGATTGCACGTATTACAGGGATCACTCTGAGGTATACCCACAATGATGAGTGGAAGCCTTTTGAGTTGATTTCAGGCTAGATACCCTTCCCTTGCATGTGGATCAGACTGACGACTGTTCCCCCAGACTATACTGTTGTTTGTGGTGACCTTAGTGGCCTGTCTCTCTAGGTTCTTACCCAAGGTGTCTGTGGAGGGGAAAGTCTTCACGGTACTTGGAATTGATGTTGATCAAACTCACTCGGGCTCCTTGGAGGGTATACCCACGATTATGTGTGGGATCTTGCACCAGGGTGTAAGTCCGTTAAGCAGGTCATCACCGTAACTTTTCCAACTTAGCTCTGCCCCTTCTCGTCTCGTTGTTGCGACGTTGGATTTCATCACCAACTAGTGACCTCGAAATTAGGAGGTATTGTTTGCATGGGGATTGTTTCCTAGATTTTGTTTACTAGTGCGTGTTTTTGTTTCTCGAAGTTGACCATAGGAATTTCTTTGCGGAGCTTGTCATTCATTTACAATTGCTCCCCCACGGATTTCACATAGAATGCAAGGTTTATCTCTAGAGCATCTGGACGATTCTCAACCCTCTCCTACCGGTACACCTAAGGGTTCTCCCCATCAGGCTAAAGTACCAGTGGTTACTCTACCACACAGGGAAACAAGTGATGTTCCAGTTGTCATTACACCACCTCCACAGGTAGAACGAACTGACTCTCTAGAAGATTTTCGAATTACCAATACTAGAGAGGACTATTGCATTCGCCATGGTGAACGACCTGTTGTGCGATTAAATTCTTTCGACGAAGCCATTGTTAGCTCTTCTGAATCAACTGTTGGGCCTTCTCCGGATGTAGTAGGCCAAGATCCTTTTTGGTCGGGTGATTTCCGACGAGTCCTTTTCGGTACTGAGTCACCCCCTGTCTACGAAATCAACCCTCCAGTGTCTTCTAAGACATAAACTACACCAGATACTACCACTTATCGCTCTGTTCTCCCTCCTGAGATGGCCCATCTGGCGAATACTACGAGCGTCCAAACTGGAATTACTGCAGCTGCTCTTGCTCCTATCAATACCCAGTGAATACCGGATGTCAACCCGACACTACCACCCGGTTATCATGCGTTGAATGCTTTGTTGAATGCTTCCAATCCAACACCTCCACAAACCCCAGCTGGTTCTCCAGGTGGTCCTCCTTTTCCTGGGAATCCTATTCCCGGTTTTATTCTGACACTCCCTCCGTTTCCTTTTGGAAATCCTAATCCTACTGGCACTATCCTGACTATTGCACCAAACCCGCAGATTGCTGTTGGTGGACAGGGTGGTACGGTTCCTTTTCCTTTTCTCGGAAACAACACAGTTACTACACAATCTACGGTTGGCACACAACTTCCGCGTGGAACTATACCTACGGTAGGGGTACCCACCTCACCTTTTGGACAAAATATACCTCCTGAATTGGCCCAGTATTGGAATCAACTTCTACAAAAATTTCCTTAAAATGCTGGGGGGCAACAACCCGTCCCTACTATCGGCCAACCTTATCCAGGTATACCTAATCCTATTTGGGGTCAGGGTCAAACTCCTCAACCTCAGGTCCCTACTCAAACTCAAGGTTACAATCCTTCGGGCTACTATCCTATCCAGCCACCATCGACTCAGCCAGGGTCTTCCCTCTACAGGCAAACTGCTTATGGTCCTACTGGTTTGCCGACAGGGCTTCCACCCCAAAGCCATCAGTACCCACAAGTAAACTGACAGTTACCTTTTCTTACTACTTTGGATTTGCCAGATTTGTCTAGGATTCTCAATGATCCTATTTGTCACTCTCCCCAATGGCCTGCTATTCCTGCCAAGCTTCCATCAGACATTCCTAAATTCGATGGTAAGGCGGGAGAGGAGACAAATAATCATGTTATGACTTTTCACTTATGGTGTTCGTCCAACTCATTGATGGATGACTCCATTTGTCTACTTCTTTTCCAACGAACCCTCACCGGTTCTGCTATGAAGTGGTATATTGAATTGCCACGAGGTTTCTTTTCTGATTTCAACACCTTAGCTATGGATTTTCTGACACATTACCAGTTACCGATCCGTTACCATACTGGGACTGAGATCTTAACTTCCTTTAAACAGACTAAATGCACTCATATATCGGATCATATCCATGAGTGGCGAAGGAGACGACGTCTTATTAAACTTGAACTCCCGGATCAGTTATTGGCAGAATGGTTTACGGAATCCTTCATGAACGAAATAGGTAAAGACATTGCTATGGGTGGTGTTGTTACAGAGGAGAAGGCTATAAGTCGGGATCAATATCTTGATCTCGTTTATTCACAAACGGGAACACTCTAAGATTTGCTACCTGAATTACCTCGTCCTGGTACTTACATCACTTCAATTGCTCCAGCTGCCTCACATGCAGCTGATGGTGTGATTGGTACTTCTCATGTCCACTCACATTCCGTTTCAAATACAATCCCTAAGTCTACATCTTCTAATGTTCAAAATGCTCCGTCTCTTGCCACTTCCACCGGTAAAACTTCTGAGGTGAACGTTGTTCAATCTACCTCAACCGGTAAAAATAAATCAAAGAAAGGAAGAGGTAAGAATAAGGAGAGTAAAAATAATAATCAAACTGAGCAAACTAAAAACCCTCCTGTTGAAGATCGAGATAAGCGCAAACCGTGGTACCCTTGCCTTATCTGTGGTGATGATCACTACACGAAGGATTTTCCTCAACGTGCCGAGGTTACTAAGTTCCTTCAAGGAACACTGAAACCATCTATGCCAGCAGTCTTGTCCCAACCCTTCCCATCTCAGCAACAGGCCTCGTTGGCCATTCATGACCAACCCTCTACTTCTACGATATCATATGTTTTGATGTGTACTAGTGATTCTACAAAAAATAATGTTGCACTCACGACTAGAGCCAAAGACTATACTCCATCTAAGGAGAAGTTTGACGATTTACCTCCTACTCTGGTTTAGCCTTCTCCACCGACTCCACCTACGAATGGTTCTCTTCATCTCGAAAGGTGTCATTAATAAATCGACCTTCAATCCTCATGCTCGTGCGGCCCAGAACTATAGCATTGTCGAAGATCTGGCCCAAGCGCCTTCAACGATGTCTGCCCTTGAAGTCCTTCAGTCTTGTCCTGCACAATGAAGGGCTCTGTTGAAAGCTATAGGTGGAATCGATCCAATAGATAAGAATTTAATAGTCTTTGACTTGGAAGATCATATTCCAAGGTTTCCCCCTTAGCTTGCGTTTCAGTTACAAGTCGTTGCCTCTGACAAGAACATTTGCCGAATTGTTATAGATGAGGGTGCCTCTACGTGTGTAATGTATTTTTCTTGTTGGAAAGCCATAGGCTCTCCTCCCTTAAATGAATCACAAAATACTTTGAAAGCCTTTAATGGCTCTGGTTTTAAGCCTTACGGTGTTCTTCCATCGTTTCCTGTTACCCTAGAAGGTAAGACAGTCCAAGTTGAAGTGGAAGTTTTCGATGCTCCCCTGGATTATAATATTCTACTTGGTCGTAGCTGGATAGATTCTATGCGTGCTATTGTGTCAACACTTTTCCGTGTCGTACAATTTCCTCATCAGGGAAAGGTTGTTACAGTTGATCAACTTGCCTTCTTTAATTCTGATTCTCACACTGGAAACGTGCCGTTTATAGCTAAAAGCCCACCGATTTACGAGAATGTCGGTGTAGGCCTTTTAAAAGACTCTTCGTTAATGGGTACTTTCCCCATTCCACCACCACCTGATGTTCCACACCCGTTAGTTGCTTCTATTAATATGATCTCCGCTGTACCTCATGCACTTCCTGTGTCTTCTGACCCTTGGATAGTCCCTGACCCTGGAGATCACACTCATTTCGGCGACGTCATGCCGCTAAGTCCGATTGAGTTTGCTTATCATGCAATTCAATCGACAACCGCTTCTACACCTTCTTTTGATGAGTTGTCTCCTGATCCTTTCCGTTTCATATTTCCCACTGACGAGATGATCATGTATGTCATGGAGGACACCCCTTGGGATGATGGACATCATCGTTCCATACTGTTTCTGGAACAACAGACTGTCGAGAACTACCAATGGATTTCGACTCCGTCGACCATTGTTGTCATATCGAGCGTTCCTGGATCTACACATGATGTGTTTGCCGAAGGGAACCTCAGTAATATCTCTCCCATGATTCCCATTGATATATTCGTTAAACCTGGGATAGTTGAAAATGTTCATATTGGAGCTTCATGTTCTCCCGAAGAAATTGTCACTTATACTTCACTGTTTAAAGAATTTCGTGATATCTTTGCCTGGAGTTACGAAGAGATGCCAGGTATCAACCCTTCTATTGTCGTGCATGAGATTAAGATGTACCCTGGAGCTAATCCAGTCTGGCAGGGCCTTTGTCCGAACCATCCACGTAAAGCGGCAACTATCAAACTCGAAGTTGAAAAACTTCTCAAAGCCGGTTTTATTTATCCCGTGGCTCTGACAGAATTGGTTTCCAACCCTGTACCGATTGATAAAAAAGGTGGTAGTATACATGTTTGTGTTGATTATCAAGATATTAACAAAGCCTGTCCAAAGGACAACTTTTCAACCCCTTTGGTCGACCAGATCGTCGATGACTGTGCCAGCAGTGAAATCTTTTCTCTCATGAATGGTTTCTTCGGCTATAATAAAATTAACATCGCTCCTGAGGACCAACATAAAACTTCTTTTATTTGTCCTTGGGGTACTTTTGCCTATAGAAAACTTCCCTTCGGTCTTAAGAACGCGAGCGCAATGTTTCAACGTGCTATGTCTTATGCGTTTCATGATATAAAACATATCGTTCAACCTTATTTGGACAATTTACTTGCTCATTCTTTACGTCGAGACGATCACCCCACTCATCTCCGAGCAATTTTCGTTCATTGTCGTTTCTATCGCATTCTCTTAAATCCTCATAAGTGCGTTTTTTGCGTAGAATCTAGCCGTCTTCTAGGTTTCATTGTTTCACGTCAAGGGATCTGGGTAGATCCTATTAAGGTCGAGGCAATTCTTAATCTCCCTCCTCCTTCTTCATTTTGTCAGTTACAAAGTTTGCAGGGGAAAGCAAACTTTCTTCATCGTTTCATCCCTAACTACGCCGAGATTACTCATGGTTTTACACGTCTACTAAAGAAAGGTTCAAAGTTTGTCTGGGATACTATTGCAAATAATGCTTTTGAGGCTTTGAAGTTGTCCCTCATGAAATCTCCACTTCTCTTCCCTTCTGATTATAGTCATGATTACTTTATTTATCTTGTTGCCTCGGAGTATACCATCGGCCTGGTTCTCGTTCAAGAGGATGATGCACACGATGAAAATGTTGTTTATTACTTGAGTAGAAGTCTCACATCCACTGAAATCAAGTATCAACATGTTGAGAAACTGGCTTTGGATGCCGTTCAAGCTGTTCAATGCTTTCGACATTATATCCTTTCAAGGAAAACCACAGTGATTTTGCATTGCAACCCTATGCAACACATTTTGACTCGTCAATTGCTAGGGGGAAAGTACTCCAAATAGATTGTCATACTCTAGGAGTTTGACTTGGAGTTCGATCACACCACGTCTAAGAAATCCTTAGTTTTCGCTGAATTGATATGTGATTTTCCTCACTCTGCCACGGAAACTGTAGCAGTAGATTCATTGCCTGATGAATCTCTTTTCCTTATAGGCACTGACGATATTTGGTATGGAGATATCATTATATATATGCAAACCCAAACTTTCCGGCCTACTTTGTCTAGCACCGACCGACGTCGTATCCACTATCAAGCACGTCAATACATTATTTTCGTGGATACTCTTTACCGTCGGGGAATTGACTCTGTGTTTCGACGTTGTTTGAATTTTGGCGAAGCCGAGAAAGCTTTGAATGACTGCCATTCCGGAGCATGTGGTGGTCATATGTCTAGGTATGCTACTGCCCAGAAGATCTTATGTGCAAGATATTTTTGGCCTTCTTTGTTCAATGACTGCATTACTTCTGTTCAGAAGTGCCATACCTGTCAGACCTACAATCAGAAAATTCGGTCGCATCCTGCTCCCCTTCATCCTGTGGTCTCAGTTGGTCCTTTTGCAAAATGGGGCATTAATTTCATGACATGTCACGCTCACTCGGTCGGGGGGCATGGTTACATCATTGTAGCTGTTGATTACTTTACAAAGTGGGCTAAGGTGATGCCAACATTCGATAATACTGGAAAGACTACAACGTTGTTTCTTTTCAACCATGTCATAGCTCATTTTGGTGTTCCTCAAGCTATCATTACTGATCACGGTAGTCATTTTAGGAGTTTTATGATGTCTGAACTTACGGAAAAGTTGGGTATTCATCATGATAACTCAACACCCTATTATCTGCAAGCTAATGGCCAGGTCGAAGCAATCAACAAAGTTCTTATAACTATGCTTCGACGGATGATAGGAATCCATAAAACCAACAGGCAAACGATGTTGTTTTTGGCATTGTGGGCATATTGGACATCTGTCAAATCTGCTACGGGGTTTACACCCTTTTGATTAGTCTGTGGCGTGGAAGCCATTCTTCCAATAGAATGTGAGATACCTTCTCTGAATCTAGCTGTCGAACTCTTACCTAATACTTCTGCTGAAGAAGAGCGTCTATTGTATTTGATGCGATTAGACAAAACTCGATGTGAAACCACTCTCATAATAGAAGCCCAGAAGAAATGTGTCAAGGCACAGTATGACAAGCATGTCAAGCCTCGCGTTTTCTCTGAAGGTGATCTTGTTCTTCTGTATGAATGGGATAAAGATGTCTTGGGAGCTGGAAAATTTGAACCAATGTGGCGTGGTCCTTACATTTTTCGCAGAGTGTTGGAAAAAGGAGAGTATGAGCTGGTTGATTATGATGGTATACCTTTGAGTGAACCCAGGAATGGGTTGTACTTGAAGAAGTACTATGCATAAGTTATTTGTGCACAAGTACTTGTATTTTATGTATCATACTTTGTGTGTGTTATTTTAGTTTGCTTTTGACGTTATTTGGTCTCTGCCCTTATGTGACGTTTTGTTTGATTTTTAGATGTCGGAGTCTTCTCTACCTTATACTGGCTTCGCTGATGGTGCTAGCCATAGTACTCAGAACTTAGCTTCCGTTGCATGGGCAATCTATGCCCCAACCAATGAACTTATATATTTTTGAGGTGTATGTCTCGGCCGTGCAACCAACAACATTGTTGAGTATAGCGTCGTTATTGAATTATTGGTTGATGCTATCTCGCTTGGAATCTGTCATTTGGTTGTGCGACTCGACTCACAGCTTGTGGTACTACAGCTAAGTAATGTCTAGTCTATTCGAAGTCCTACTTTATTACGAGTGTATTTGCGAATTCGCCTCTTGGAACGATATTTTGATCACATTGAATATTAGCATATTCCTAGATGTATTAATACATTAACAGATGCATTGGCTAATTATGTATTGGACAGACATTTGAACCATTTATAAATCAAACACATTTTATAAAGTAAACCGGTAGAAGCCATCTGTATGTAACGATCAAAAGAGTTTGTTGTTTTTACAAAAAAATTTGTCCGAAGACCAAAATATCAAAAATTGAAGCTTATAGCTTCTACAAAGTGATGTCACGGATGACGTTCACGGTAACACACTACTTCCCTAGCTACTCTGTGGAGCAGTCGATTCATAGCTATTGATACCCTTACAGTATGACGTTGATCGCGTCGTGGAACCTCTTCTAGAGTCATATCTGAAATGTTTGCTGTCAGGCCTTCTAAGTTCTGTTCCACCACCTGGTAATCTTCGGCATACTGTGGTAATACTGTTGCTGCTTCTCCTCGTCGCTGGATAGGAGAAGTGCTAGGAGGTCTATAGGGTCCAACATCCGTGTTATCAACAAATATTTTGTGTTAGTCTTCGAATAAACTTATAAAACAAAAACATTTAAATATGATAAAAATTCAAAAACATTTAAAAAGAGAAAATGTGTGTACTTATTACCGAGGTCTCCCCACTGAGCGTCCTCAGGTAGTGCTAGATCCGGATCTCCTCGAAAATAAAACCTGGAATATGCATAGTCATCGACCATCAGCATCTGGTTTTGCAACCAGTCAAAGAAAATATCGTCATATTTAACGATTGGTCCTACCACATGCCGGGCCATGAGCCGAAACCATCGTAACATCCTCGGATCCCTAGGACCCGGAAAATTCCACTCAACCTGTAGTCTGAATACAGGGACTCTCTCAAGGAAGAAAGACACTAACAAAGATCCATATCCAAATTGTTTCAGTTCTCCCCGCCTGCACTTGGTCAGTTGTCTTTTGATACTGCGTAATACTGCATCAGCCCAGTTAAATACTCGGGGCTTAGTACACTCGATGGCATACTGGAAATAGCTCTGTAATGCCATATGGGGAGCGACACTTCCAGCCATCCGAGCAATTGTGAAGAGAATAGTGTGGAGAGTCAAGTCAGTTACTCCCCAAATTGCCACTTTCCCTTTCTTTCTTTCGGCCTCGGGTACACAGTATTGATTGCAATATTCGCTCATTTTTAACCCGCCAGCTCTACTGTCGGTCAGACTGACATAAGACCCGCGCCTAGATAATCCGGTCAAGAAGTATATGTCCTCTATGTCAATGTCTAATGTGTGAGCTCCTACAATAAAAAATTGCTGGTCTGGATCCCACATACGGATTAGATACTCCAGCAATCGGACTTGGGCTCTCATGCCCGGGATACAGAAGTATTTTAAGAGACCAGAATCCCTTAATGCAGCTATGGTGGGAGGATGATTCTCAGCATTTGCACTATCCTCCTCATGTTCTCATTCTCACCACTCAAGAACCATGTTTGTGGCTATTTACCTGCATAAGAAACATATAAAGAGGATTAATGATTTTATTCATGAAATGAATCTTTTTCATTGGCTAAACTTTTAAATTTTTTTTGAGTTCTGCGCTGCTCGCAGGTGCCTTATTATGCATAGTGTGAACACCTCGCAGGTGGCTTAAGGCCCACCTGCGAGAACGAGTCATTCTCGCAGGTCCCGTATGGGCCACCTGCGAGAATGCCTGCACACATATATGGTTCAGAAAATAACTTAAAACAACAGTTTTAACCAATGGAATCAAAATTTTAAACTATGGAAAGATCAAGAATGAAGAACTTACCAAAATGTTGCTGACAGCTCGTCAAATGATCAGTCGTAGCTCCCAAAAATCAACACCGAATTCAGAGGGTAAAATGAGGGTTTTTGGAACTCAATGGTGAAAATGTGAAATGATATGGTAAAATTGGTTATTTATTCATTTTAATTACTTTTTACTATGTCAATTTTGGGTTTTTATGTTTATCTATTGTTTAAACCTAATGACTAATATGGAAATGAGTGTTATGACTTGCAGGTGTGAAACATTGATGATTACAAAAAGGATATGGACGTATTTTTCTCTGTTATGGTGTGATTTTGATTGTTTTTTATGGTTTTTACATAAAACCTCGAGCGTCTTTTTGTCCGTTCTTGCACTCGTAAAAAACATGAGAACGTGATTGAGCATAGTTTTATCGCTTTTTCGGGCTCACCGTGTTTATACGAAAAAGGAACCCCCCTGGAGTTTTCTTTAAGCTCTTTTCAGACTCTCTAAACATGAAAAGATCACCGAGCGACCTTGCTATTTTCACGCTCGATAAAGTATTTGAAGTACGCATCTTTCGAGCGATAGTTTAACCCTTTTTCGGTCTTGCTGGACTACTATACGAAAAAGGAACTGAGAGATTTCTCTTTTAAGTGTTTTTCCAAACTCTATAATCTTGAAAAACCTTCGAGTTTACTATCTCTGGACTCGTTAAACAAACATTGACTGACCCGTGATGGGACTGAACCACTCTTTCTTAGGGTTCGTTAAACATACTTCGAGGGACTCGTCTGAAGGATGAGCTTATATCAACAAGCATATGTGATCCTCTTCAAGATTGCGTAAAAATAAAGAGGTACTTGCCAGAAATGTTGGGGGAAAATTTGGGAAAGGGATATGTTTCATCTTCGTATTGATTGGCAATAAGTGTCGCTCTTGAACATGACACCCCCTATTCATCATTTGAAGCCGGTTTGGGAAATCCATTTGTCTCTTTCGATTGGTTACAAGGTCATTTCATGTGTCATCTTTGAGTCAATGTTGCCAAATCATTGGTCGTGTCGTTCATATGTTCAAGAGAAGTCTATCCGAAACCTATATTAAGTCGGCCATCTGTAATTATCCATTCACTCTATGTCGGCCTTCCCTGTGTCCAAAGTCCAATTGCCACATGCTCTATTTCACATTCAAACTCTGTTACTTATTTCATGTCATTGATGGGGGATACATCAAGGCCCTCCTA
>SNQJ01S0016070.1:271078-287406 GCA_010110895.2 Picea sitchensis
TATGTTTTATGAATTGCAATGGATGTTTATTTTATGTTTATGAATATCGATTATGATGATAATGCTAAAACTTCCATCTTTTTTTGTTATGATGAGAAGCTTCAAATTCCATTTTTTTTTTCTCTTAGAATGTATTCAAAGTAGTTCTGGTCTCCAATTCCCAATCCCATAGATGAGAGGGACACCCACATATTATATACCTTAACAAGTCTTAAAATATTCACATCACAATCCCATATACCAAGCTAAAATAAACCTAATAAAACCATATACAAATTGTTCCAACAAGATCTAGAGATCTCCAATAAAACTCCCAATGAAAGTTCCAACACGACTCTCCAAAAATAGTTCAGAGACAAACCAAATATGCCCCTCAAAATAAACAACAACATGTTAGTGAACAACTATCCATAAGATAAAGGAGGGTGAAATTTGAAGTATTTCCTATCGATAATTTGAAGTATTTTGTATCGATATATTCCTAGATGTTCCATTAAATGACATTGAACAATAATGTATCCTTGGGAAATCCATCTTCCATTTCGTTCTTTTACATGTAAACATGATGAAGTGATACATTACTAAAGCTAGAAGACAATGTCTTAATTACATGGAAAACAAACCTTAACATGTAATATTCTAAATCATATAATTTATTTAAATGGAACCATTTCTTATGATATTAGGTTTTTCATATCATATCGTGTCATTTTCATAAGTACTTATCATTATTATAGCTCAATACCCTCACATGTATTATAAAATCATCATATCATCAAACAATGTAGAAATACCTATGTGACTTACCATTTATATTATAAATTTTTCATCCTAGGTTTGATCATCAAGTTATTATATAATTGTTACATAATGAATTATTAAATTTACTACCCATGTCTACACATTGCATGTCCTTATATTATATCACAATCTCATATGTAAAAAAATGTGTCATCACCTTCTTAATCAAATGTTTAATTGTGATAACCATGCATGGCATCTCATGTCTTGACCTAATAACATGAATCAAACATGACTTAACCTGATAACAAAATCATACACGAATTACAATGGAATGTTTGTTTATGAAGGATAGAATTGTACATTCATGGTTATAAATGATCTTATTACTATAACACAATCATCCCATGCATATCCTACCACTATAATACAAATCATAAATGCCTTTTTATTGATAATAGTACACAATGTACATGCATTTCCATTGCATTCCTTATCACTATAAAATAGATCATCTCATATTCCTTATCATGTCTTACCCTTACAGGTCTTAGTATTTCCATTAGAGGTCCTTCGATTTGAATATCATCACTATTCTTCCTCATCCAATATCCAATGGATTCTTATGATATTTTTCTCAATGATGATCCAAACACATATGAATCAAATCGTACCAATATATCACTTCCCTACTATAGTAGAAAATGAAAAATGTGACAAAACCAAAATGATTTGGAATCCTACTATGGAAATGACAATCCCAATTGAGACATAAATGATATGATATGTATTGAAAATACTAATGGAAATAGAGGTATGGCATCAAGATTCAAAATATGCTCAAAGACATGGTTGTTGCATAGTTGATATGGATGACCAACAAGTTAGAGAAATAGACAAACACACAAGAGATTAAACTTGAGTATGTAATAAATTATTTAAAGTACGGGAACCAAAAGGATCATGTATGAATGTTGAGTTAGAATTTTGGACAAGACGATTATGGTTCATGGCCTTATGAATGGTTCTACCTAGTATATGGAGTGGAATGGGTTGAGAATTATTTTTTTGGAATGAAGGGTTAATAAAGTGAGTGGAATCCACCAACCGTCACACCTAGTTGACCCCCTGATTTTATCTGTGAAACAAACTATTTCACTAAGAACTACTAGTTGAAAACATGGAAATGTTTAATATATTTTATATGGAAGCACCACGATTTTCACAGTCTACGTTTAACCTAAAAAATTGTCCATCCAAATTCCCCTAAATGAAAATGATGTCAAAGTTATTTTTCCTCACTGTATTTGAGAAAAAAATGGTTGAAATTTCATTTTGCATGGGAGAAACAACAGCAACACCAACATCACCAATTTCCATAGGTACTAGAGGGAATTGTTGGTTATATTTATTTCAAAATATTTATAGGATTATTTGTAATTAATTGTATTGTTTAAATAAAAGACTGCAACTTGTACCAACAAATCATGTAATTATCTAAATCATGTAATGGGAAACATGGGTCAGTTTACAATGACAACATGAACAAGAAATAGTGTGATTAGTTAAAATAATATAGTCCTTCAAAAATGAAGTACATGAATATGTGAATGCAAATCATAAAGATAATACAATTTGTGAGAGAGATACACTTGAAAATATCCACCCAAATTGGAAAATCATCCACAATATCACTCCAAAAGTGAGCATAATAGCTCCACAATAAGACTACATGTTTAAGAATCTAACAAATTTACAGCAAAACCAATATACTAGCTCTAAATCAACAAGAAAGTGAATGAAGCTATGGAAAATGACAATGAAAAGAATTGTAAACTATCCACTAATAATTGCATGAATAAAGAGAATGAAACTATATTAATTGAGTGCAATACAACACGTCCTCATGGATGGAAATGTGATTATATCAACAATGATGATGCTAGATATTACCAACCAATTAACACAAATCATTATGGAGAGAGATAAATTAGGGTTTTATATCACCGACAAATGATAAACACTAATGTTGTCTTGAAATATTGGGCATAAAGATTCAATACAACACCTTCAATGGATTCTAAATCCAAAAGAATAATTGAATATAAAAACCCTAAGATTATCCAATCAAAATCCTAGTTCAAACCTTATAGGAAAAAAACCCTATAGTTTATAATATTATAAACCCTTGGTGTCGTCCTGTTTTGGTGGTTGCACTTTGAGCTAGTGTTTGTTCATGCATAGTGAATTGGTTTAGTAAGTGTTCTTCTTCAATTTTAAATTCTTGCCTAAGGAAATACGAAGACACTAGTATTTCACTTGCAAGTAAGATAAAACTTAAAATTCCACCTTCTCTCTCAAGGTGACTTGCTATTTTACGTATTTTATTGCATTTTTATGCTCATTCCAACTCAACATTTTTCATTCTAATCCATTTATTTGATTCTATTATAAATTTTTCTACATCCACTAGGGATTCAACATATTATAAGTAATTAGTTTAATTTCATGATAACATGTGGATATAATGATTATCTAACATCCCATACATATTCTACTCACTGATTGTCATCTTTTCCTATAAGTATTTACTGATTTTAGAATTTCTAACTTGTTTCTATTATAAATTGATAATATTGTTGAAGAACATTATCTTTTATCAAAAATTTTATTACAACAACATTTCTTCTTAATATATAGTATCCTAGGGCTTACTTTCATTGCTTATACCCATTTATTGACATTAAAGACATTATAACATCTCTCACACATACACATTTTCAATTACCTTGTCTAAATGATAAGAGGAGGGTTACCACCTTCAACTATTTCCACCACGAACTTCATTATCAATATAAAATATAGCAAATTATTCATCTAAATATTCAACATGATTCATACTTTTCTCTCCTCTTCAATTAATTTCCAACATCCTTCAAATAATCATTTCCTTATTCATTGTTGTCTTTTCCTTCAAAAATGTAGTGACCATGTTCATCTAACAACTCTTGCAACACCTCATATGATCCATCAAGAATTACCTTAATGCATCTAATTACTTGGAAAACTAGATATTGGTTTCGTGCAACACCACACCACTCTATCTCCAAATATACTAATGTGTTTGGGTCAAGCATTTCTTAGTTGTTGAAATCCATGCCTTTCCCTTCTAACGCACTCAAAACCTCTCCAACTGCTTCTACAATTGGTAAAGGCTCTACCAAAAACTTCATTTCTCTTATGTTTTCCATTGCCAATCTCTTAGTACATTTACTCAATAGCCTTTTTGCAATGGCACACTGTTCTCCTAAAACATCCTTCAAGTGTAATTCACACACACCCTATGAAGCACTACTTAAAACATATTATTATTACCTTGATATTGGAGACCTCTCCATTTTTGTAGTGCACTCTATAGGTTCTTGGTTTCACCAATAGTTTGTTCAACTATTCGGTCATTCTGCAATTGAACATTTTTCTTACTAATATCCTTAATGTAGTGCTCATACTCCATAATCAAGTATTTATCTATAAAAATATTTTCATCCTCATGGCCTACCAATACTAGTTCATTTTCCTTACGACAAAAGGATGTGCATTCTTGAGTGCCCCCATTAAAAACATATACAACTATCATTGGAGCAAGTCTGACCTTCCCACAAATATCACTATCATTTCAATCTACCAATGTGCAAAATAACCCATTATTCTCAAACATAGTCTTTAACAAAGTATTTTACATCACCAACTTATTCTTCATGTGGAAAACACCACCTTGCATTATGAGGGATCATTTCAAAAACCCTCTCCTAAGTCTCTTTTTGGCATAAATTTACTATGTAATATCTTGTCTTGCTATTTTCAATGATGTAAGGCCTTCCCACCAGTTCAGTATCAACATATATCAAATTCACTACTAATATTTGTGGCACTGTCTTCATATTCTTCATTGTCATCATAGGGACACTACAAGATTTTGGTTCATAAAAAAAAACACATTTTTACTACGAGGAATAGGAGATTTGGAAACAAAATTAGTGACAACCTTTTTAACTCTGTTACTAATTCCTATTTTTGTAGCTGAACTTGGAAACAATCTCCTAATGCTCATCATAAAAACAAACATAAAAATAACAATTATGGTCACTGACCATCACCAATGATCTTGATCTAATGATGATTCTCACTAGGCCTTATGAAATATATTTACCTAACCATAATGGTCACTAACTGCCACCACCAAATGACACCTATTTCCACTAACTAGATTTTCCAAGTCTCTAGACATGAACAAACCCAAAAATGACCGTAATGAATAATAAAATATGCTAATACACCAAAACATCCGCTTAAGAATGAAACATACGAGTGTAGGATGTAACAATGAGGGTGAATTAATGCTCTAGAAGGATGCAAGGGCCTCCAAAGGAAACATATCATCCTTAAAAGGTAAAAATAATGGTTAAAAGTGACACATCCTCATCAAAAGGTTGCATTCCATCCTCAAATGACCCCCAAATCATCATCAAAATGGATTCTCTGGTGGTAGGTAAACTCCACCATAATTAAACCTTCATAACATATGATGTCATCATCAATAATGCTCAATGCCTAAGGTGAAAAGGACAATGTCCAAGGTGAAATAAGGGTCCATCATCTCTACAAGGGGTGTCAAATCATCTCCAAGTGCAACATCCTCTAGGGAATACAGAGTGATTACAACACCTTCAATGGAGGATAAATACAAAATAAGACTCAGAGATCGAAACCCTAGGATTATCCAATTAAAAGTGCATTGAGGTTCCCTCTGCATCATGCAACAAATTCCTAATGTGTAAAAACCTATATTTTATACAAGAGAACAAAATAGGATATGATCTTCAAAATCGACCCTTAGTTCAGAAATTGCATTGTTCCTTATTGAGAAAAACCCTAGTTCTGGATATCCTAAAACAAACTATTTTTTAGGAAATAGAATCATAGGGTAGGGTACCTCTATATTTATTTAGATGTAAAAAGTCTAATGCAACTGATGATTCTTCCATCAGAGGCTCAATTAGAGTTTTATGGTGAGTTGCAACTTGTCTCTGAAAGCCATTTACGAACACATTCACATTTTTGTCTAGCGGCATAAAATCCAATACGAGCAAAATAATTGATTTTTGTAATCTACTACAGGTGTGTTTTTCCAAGGCCCACATGACCATGCTACCCCTAATCAACCGACATAATGTTCTTCAAAATTGACCCCTAGTTCAAAAATTTCACTGTACCTTACTGAGAAAAACCATAGTTTAGGAGATCCTAGAACAAATGATTTCCTGGAAAATGGAATCATAGGGGAGGGTTGTCCCAAGATGTAATCTGGTATCAAGAGTCTAGCACAACTAATAGTTCAACCATAGGAGACTCGATTAGAGTTTTATGTTGAGTTACAAATCACCTTCTAAAGTTATTTAGGGACACATTAACAATTTGGTTCGAGGGAATAAAATCAAATCTAAGTAGCATAATATATTTATGTAATATATTACATGTGTGTTTGGCCAAGTCCCATGTGACCAACCTACACATAATATCTCGACATAGTTTTCTTCAAAATCAATCCCTAGTTCATAAATTACACTGTGCCTTCCCAAAAAAAAACTATACTTCTAGAGATCCCGGAACAAACCATTTTTGGGGAAATGAAATGAAAATGGATGGGTTCTTATAGTTATAATCCAATTTCAGGATTCCAATGCAAGATATGGTTCATGCATTGGAGGCTTGGTTAGAGATTTATGGTGACTAACAACTTGCCTCCTAAATCCATTCAAGGACACATTGACAATTTGGTCTAGGGACATAAAATCCAATCTATGTAGCATAATTGAGTCGGAAAATATCCTCCAAGTGTGTTTATCCAAGGCCTGCATTACCATGCTACTCACAATCATCTGATACTGTGTTCTTCAAAATTGACCCGTAGTTCACAAATTGCACTATGCCTTACAAACCTTAGTTTCATTGTTCCTTGAAAAAACTATTTTCTTAGCAATGGAATCATAGGGGATGGGTGCCACTAGCTATAATATAGCATTGGAATTCCAATGCAAGTAAATATTTTCTCATTCGAGGTTGAATTAGACTATGATGGTGAGTTGCAACTCACATACTCAAGTCATTCAGGGCCATATTGACAATTTGTTCCATGAGGATAAAATTAAAACCAAGAGGCATAATCGATATTTAGAAGATCCCACAAGTTTTTTTGGCCTAGTACCATGTGACGACTCTACCCACAATCACCTAAAATAGGTTTTTCCAAAATCGACCCCTAGTTGAAAAATTACATTGTCCCTTACTAAGAAAAAACCTAGTTTTAGAGATTCTCGAAAAAGGTATTGTCTAGGAAAAAATCATTCGGGTTCCCATAGTTATGATCCATTTACTTATTCTAATGCAATTGATTATTCATCAACAATATTTCAAATTAGAGTTTTAGGGTGAGTTGCAACTCACCTCACTTGTCTCCTTAAGTCATTCAGGGACATTTTGACAATTTGGTCCACATGCATGAAACCAAAACTAATTGAAATAACTATGTTTTATAAGATCCCACAAGTTTGTTTGGGAAAGTAAAACATGAACATGCTACTCATAATCTCCCAATGTATTTTTTTCAAAATCGACCCGTAGTTCAGAAACTACACTGTCGCTTACCGAGCAAGACCCTTGTATTGCATATCCTTGAGAAAACCTTTTCTCAAGAAATAGAGTCATGGGAGATGGGTTCCCATATTTTTAATATAGTTAATTTCATCCAAATAAACTAGCGTTTCATCCATCTGAGGTCAGATTAGAGTTTTATGGTGATTTGAAACTCAACTCCTCAAGCCATTCATGGATATATTGACAATTTGGTATAGGGGCATAAAATTCAAAACAAGTGGCATAATTGAGATCCATAATATCCTACAAGTGTATTTTGAAAAGGATCATGTGAAAAATATACCTACAATCACTCAACACAATGTTTTTCAAAATTGACCCATAGTTCAAAAATTGCATTGTCCCTTACTGAGCAAAACCCTTATTTGAAATATCCTCGAAAAAAAAGTATTTTCTAGGAAATTAAATTATATGGGAGGGGTTACCATAGTTATAATATAATGTCTCAATTCAAATTCAGTTGATACTTCATCGATTTGAGTCTTGGTTAGATTTTTATGGGGAGTTGCAAATCACCTCCTCAAGCCTTTCAATGACATATTGATAGTTTGCTATAGGGGCATAAAATCCAAAGAAAGTGGAATAATTGAGTTCCATAATCTCCTAAAAGTGTGTTTAAATAAGGACCACATGGCCATGCTACACACAATTTCTTGAGTCAACATTTCTCAAAATTGACCCATAGTTTATAAATTGCATTGTCCCTTAGTGAGCAAAACCCTAGTTTTGGAGATCCTTGAGCATATTTCCTTTTGGGAAAAATAATCATAGGGGAAGGGTTCCCCTAGATGTAATCTAGTATCCCAAGTCCAATGAAATTTATGGTTCATTCATCTGATTCCCATTTAGTGTTTTATGGCGAGTTGAAACTCACCTCCTCAATCCATTGAGGGACATATTGGCAATTTGATCGAAAGGCATAAAATCACAATGTAATTATTATTGGAATGAGTAGGATGAACTATTGTGATGGTAGTGAAGGTTTTATTTTTCATATTGAAAAGAATTGAAAATGATCATAACACATGCAATCAAGTGGAGATTCATAGACACAAGGTTTCTAAGCTTCTTTTGGAAGCTTTCGGTAGGTGACACATAAAATTTGTGCATACATTGATATGGTGGTAGGATGATTGGACTGATGACAAGATGGGGCTAATTCCCTTTATCACAAAATATCAACATAGGACGGTTGGAATGCACACATGACCTAATTATATAATAATATTAATAACATTGAAGAACATTTTTGTTAACCATAAAAAAAAAACGAGAATACTTCAATCTTTTCTATTATTTTTCATTTGAATTTTGTCTCATTGTCTCTAATGCTATAGTTCTTGAAGAAATTTTCTAGAGACTAGGAAAAACATTAGAGGAGTAATGAAGAACTTCATCTTGATAAGGTTTTGTGAAATTTAGAAACCCTAGTATATTTGGAGTGCTTTATTTGGAGTTCTTGGAAACCCTATTATACTTTGTGATGCTAGTGAAGGTGACAATGGGGACCCTTTGGTGTGTTATATTTTATTGTTATGGATATTTCATAGTATTGTTTCTAATATTGGTGTACATTGCTTAGGCCCTATTTGAATATTCAAAGGATCAGGCTTCATGAAGTAGACCTTGAACAACCACCTTAGACATTTGCATGGTATCTTTAGCCTTCACCTAGGAATATGAGCACCATTATTATGATTTGCATTAATATTTTTCACTCTACATTGCTTAAATATTTGTAGTGTTGGGGTACAAAGAGGATGACCCTTTTTATATTATTTTAGATATTATAGGGAAGCATGGGTATCTTATATGGTATAATGGGCACAGGGAAAATGTGTAAGCATGGTATTTTCTATTGTGATGAAGCGGAAGAGGATAATGTTGATAAAAAAAGGGTTGTCTATATTGAAGCATTTGGTTCATCTACTAGAGGGAGTTTAATTGGGTGTTTGAAGAATTACGACAAGGTGGTAATGTAAGATATATCTTGTAGGGAGGTTGGTGTATTAGGAAAAAACTCTAGTGAGTACTATTATGTGCAAACAAATAATATACATACTACAGTTCTTTCTTCATGAATAATTATAAGGGAGGAGTTATATGATTAACGATTGCTAATAATATGGTAAAATGAGACAAAAAAATCTCATAAATATTCCAATATATATTTCTACGGTATCAAGGTTGTAGGATCAAGGGATGTGTTCATTCAATGCTACATCACTTTGGAAACATCGAAATGCAAAGTTATATTGATTATGTATTTTCTTTTATTTTTTAGTAGAATCCTTCACAAGTAGAATATATCATGGATTACTGTAATTGTTGGTGTGTATGTTTTATAAAAATATCGTGCAAGTGTTTCATTACTATAATGCATGTGTAGTCCTAACATTCAAAATTGTGTTGGTGGTTTTCTTTGTAAAAACAACAAAACCACCATTTTTATAGAAACATCCAGAAGATATTTTTCCAACAACATTATGGCATGTTTCACCACATTAACATTCTTCACGTCCATTAGGGTTTTAGAGAGGGTTAGTGTAATGATCCCAAGCCATTATGCAAGGATAATCACTGTTTTGGTGTCTTTTTAAAACTTTTTCTGAGTGAGGTATTTCATCAAACACTTTGCTGATCTACCTTTTAGATGTGTATATATGTGTGTATGTAGAAAATAACAGAAAGATATAACCATGGAACATACCTCAACCATATGCAATAAGATAGACAAGCCAAAACATCTCAATTCTTCTTTATTCATAAAATAGAGAAACTTGCTACAATGAAGATGTCGATCTGGAATGCTCAACAGATGGCCAAGAAGATAGACAATAGATAAGAGCTGCTACAAAATGATCCCGCTAATACAAAAGATGCCTCCAAAGGTTGAATAAGAAATGAAGCTCAATACAAGTAGATCTGAATGCCAAACTCTCCAACTGAAGAATGCTACGCTCGATAAATTTGAAACCCTCAATAACTAGACCTAACACTTGAAGTGTCCAATCACCCTAAGAAATATATAGTGATAGATGGATGGTAAGGAACAACCAGTTGACGAATCTCAGATCCCTCTCAGTATAAGCAGATCTGATTCCCAGATGGTGGCCCCACTAGATGGTAGGAAACCCTAGATAATTGACCTGTGAAGGAGACCTCAAATGCTCTGAGAACTTTCGAGGAAATATGAGTCGAGGGACACTACAAGTCACTAGGTGAGGTCTCAGGGTCATATCTGAGAGTGCCAACCCCTCAAGACGGACTAGATCACGGATCTCAAAAGCGCCCTCCTTCTCTTGATTCCTTGCTTGCTCAAGAAATAATGAGCCATAATGTCTCAGGCTTTTGATCGGATGTTCAAGGCCCTACAATGAAACCCAAAGTGATAGAGATCCTCCCTTATGGAGTTACGCCAATCTCCACCTGCAGATCTCTCTCCAAAGATGGTGCACCCCTCTGTTGGAATCCCTCTGGCGGGTGCACCCTCTCATATGAAACTAGTAGCAGAATCCTCTTGCAACTAAGTAGATCTTGAACTAGAATGGTGTGGGATGGTATTTCATCTCCCGAGACCAAGCAGGACAGATGGGGTGGAATCTTTCACCACCAAAATCCCATCCTCTGAGGGTTTGTTGTAGTAAAACCCTCAAAACCCCAGAGATGGGCTCTTAACAGGAAAGCTGAGATATCAAAATGAGATCATACATGAATGATGAGTGGAGGCCCTTGCCTTCACTGCCACTTTTGGCTCACCTTGTCCCTCAGTGACTTTCATTTTATTGTATTTGTTAATTAATTAGTCAACTTTAATTGTCACTTGGCCTCCAAAGTGACTTTCATTTTATTAATATTTAATTAATTAATTAAATCACTTTAATTAATTACTTAACCTTTTTACCTTTGAAAAGCTCCTTATCTCTCCTTGTGGCTTCCCTGGCCACTGAAATTCACTTCTAGCCATCCCATCCTGTAGTGTTTCTCCTCCCTATTCCAATGGGCTATTACACTGAGAGGTTCCTGCAAGTAATGTGCCCAAAATGACCTCTTAAGTGAATTCCATTGACTTATAGCTCAAAATAGTCAAAATCATGGAAATCGTCGTAATGCAACGAAACCAAAGCCAACATGTGCGGAATGGTTCATAATGATGGAATATGATCATCAATGCAAGATGGACCCCACAATGCCTCTCAAATACCCCTGTACTTTCTCTAGCATCCATCTGGCTACTCTCATCATCATAAATCTCTGCCCTGTGATGATGTCCCAAAGTGGGGACATTACAGTTAGTTTTCTTTATTTTGATCCTAGGCATATAAGGGTATAATATTACATTTCTAACTTTCAAGTATTATTTTCCATCTATCTCCCATACATTGTTATTGTTTCAATCCATTTTATCAGAAGGATAAGATGAAACTAGTCTTCATGCTCCCAAGTGGTGTAAAATCTAGTTATTTGTATCTTCCTTCAAAGTGGCTTGCAATTTTAGATACTTCAATTCCTTTTTATCCTCTCTCCAAGTCAACAATTTGCATACTTCATCATTTATTTGTTGTTAAAATAATTGTTTCTTATACAAACATTAAGGCTTGAAAAAATTGCAACCAATTAAATTTGTTTCAAAACAAATCAAGAATATAATAATTGTCTACATCTTACTTCCATTCTACATGGTATTCAGCATAATTTCCATGGTTACATTGTTGAATTAAAGAAAGCTTCCTTATTTCTATTCTAAAACTACTACTACTAAAGTATCATTGTCGTTATTAAAATTTTATTGCAGTAAACAATGTTGTATGGTCTATCATCCCTTTACCTAGAAATTAACACACATATTCTAGTTCATTTAACTAAATTAATATAGTTTACTTGTTGTTGTTTCAAAATTGTTTCATGGTGATGTACGTCGGTTCTATTTATGAGTTTTATTACAAAAAAACATTCCACTTGATAGCTAGAGTTTTGGGGCTTATTATCACTCTTTTAGACTCTCTTATTGACATTAAATGAATAAAGTGTACAACATAAATGAATAAAGTGTACAAAATTAATGCTAGTTATTCAAAATTCATAAAATATTCACCAAACCTCATAGTATGAGATCTGAGATGTGATCATAAGCTACTAAAATATTTGGTTGGTCCTCCTCCAACTGGTATAATTTCATATTTATACGTTGAATAATGGGGAGTGAAACGCGATCCCATATATCAACCTAGTCTATGGATTCACAATCATCCCATTCATTACTACTGCATGGACCATAGAAGAAAGAGTGTTTTCTCATCCATATTTAAATTATTGAATTGTATGATGTTTGAAATGAATGGAATCCATGAGTGCCCTAGATTGATTTTCATTTGTATGACCATGATCAATCTACATTGACGAGACCCAAAAATATATATGTACTTGTTATTTCTTGGTTGAATGGTCTTTTTTCCTTCTTCCATAATTAAAGAACACCATTCAACAATATATTTTGCATATTGAACGAGGGAAATAGTTGTGAACTTAATTGGTTACCTATGTAATGTGGTTTCCTACTGAATCATGTTTGTAGTCCTCATGCAAAGTCTCAAAATAGTTATAAGTATGGGGTACCTTTTTTTGCAACATACAAAACCATTGAAATACATGGGAATTTTTTAACCTGCACGTGAAACCATCTCACTAAATTTGATATTGATCCATCGATACATTCTTCTCCTTTAGGTGATTGTAAAACAACTACAAGCAATGTTGTATGTAAGCTAAGTCATGGCACCCATCGTCACTTATGTAGAAGTGATATTGCTTCAATATAACTCTATTTTCTTTGTTATTGTCTGTCCTATTCCTAAATTTGATATAAAAAATTATGTTGACCTACTTTGAGTGATAATATTGGCCTTAAATATCATTTCACAATTGAAGGGTGTATTTTCCAACAAAATCAACCATTGATAAGATATTACCAACGAGAAATGTATCTCTTCATATTCTAAAATACTCATCCTTCCATCGAACCACATGGACATGTTGAACATATTGCGGGTTTTTTTCAAAGAATTCCTTGATGAAGTCACTTAACCGTACTTGGGAAGTGATGAATTGTATATTTTTTCTTGCATTCCCTCCATCAATATCATACATGACATATTTAAATATCTGTAAGTGAACCTCCTTCCTTCATAATTCATACTTATCTCTCACATGGATGCACTTGCTCAGTAATTCCTTTACACCACATCTAGGGCATGTCCCATCTAAGAAATATTTTTGATAGAACGTACAACCCTATCGCCTTGTACAAAATATTCTATAAATAAAGTCTCTAAATTATGACAACTACAATATAACTGAGTGTTCCTACACAAGGGTGTTATGAAACACACAAAATGTGCACGTGTGTGTGCATGCATGCATGTTGAACACACACACATACACATGTGTGTGTGTGTGTTTTTCATAATAATAACCATACTCAATGTGGTATTAACAACAACATGTGCTATGTATTGTGTTTATTTTAACATACCAAGGATTTCCTTTATGGAAATATATTTGAACCAAGTTAATTGTACCATGTACATTCTTGAATATCTCATACAATTGTTTGTGTGTCATGTCAGGAAAGTGTTTAATGTGGGGTTCATGGTCCCTAGATACCCTTCTAAATTTTAGTACATATTTTTGGTCAAAAGAAGGCCTAGTGTTCTCATGGAAAAAAAAATTGTATTAGTCCCTTAAATGCTCCAATTAACGTCATTTAAGAATGAGGTAGCCTACTAGTGAAGGACCACACATATGTTTGGCCACTTATGTCCAAGCCATCTTGTGTATTAAACTATTTTTCAATGGTTTTGATATTTCTTTTCGTAAGATGAGAGTTTTGTCTAAGAAAATGTTGTTTTCTTGTGATCTTGCTAACAATTAATTGTGACAAGACATGTCAGGTTGCATTGTACAGTCTTTAGAACAAGTTTTCTTACAAATTTTATGAAAAGAATCCACAATGTTTCTAACAATATGATTACTTGTTCATAAACTTATAAATATTTTAATACCTAAAATTATCCTAATAGTTGTGAAACTCCATGATTTTAAGAAGAAACAAATACTTGACATTTAGCTACATCAATTTTTGGTTTAAAATGTTCCTTAATAACTTTATATTAATGATAACAAATAGCTATGTTAGGTAATTCACCTTCAAGTGATTCTATACCACTTTCACTCACTTCAATCCATATAGGATTTTTTTGTTGCACACTTATCAATATCAATAGGGATGACAGACCTATATTTTGAGACTCTTCACCTCTCTGTTGTGAGTTATAAAGGTAGTATGTATTTCCCATTCAATCACTTGCAGATAAATTTTAGGAGGAGAGTGGAAATTGTCATGACTAGATTCTAGAAAATATGACTATCCAACAAGAGGTTTCACCATAGGAATGTCTTCACCATAAGTATTTGCACTATTTCCCTCTCTAATATAATCCATTTTATAATTATCTCCAAGAAAACCCATCATCATCTGGTCATCTAGAATAACTTGTCTTGATGAAATCGTCATTGGAGGTTCACTAATAGCCTAAACTTGATTGGCCTCTACCTAAATATTAGACTTTTCTTGTGTTGATGGAGGAGAAACAACATTGGCATATGTTATGCTACAATATTTATTTCCCTATGTTGAAAGCATATTTTTTGTCATACCAAATCTTTCATGTTCTCTTTCTTCAATTACCTTTTCAATGGGGTTTTATTTCCATGAAGACTTTCTTCAATTACCAAAAGTGCCTTCCAATTATACTACAAGAAAATAAATGTCTTCCAAGTAAACCATAAGACCAAAATTACCTTCCAAAACTTGACTTTCAATTATACAATAAGACAAGAAATGCCTTTTAAGTACACCATAAGACAAAAAGTGCCTTCGAATTATACAACAAGAGAAGAAATTCCTTCAAAGTACATCAAAATACCAACATTGACCTCAAAGTATGCAACAAGACAAGAAATTCCTTCCTATTATACAACAAGACAAGAAATTCCTTCCTATTATACAACAAGACAATAAATTCCTTCCTATTATACAACAAGACAAGAAATTCCTTCCATGTACAGTAAAATACCAAAGGCGTCTTCCAAAACTTGTCTTCCAATTATACAACAAGACATAATTTTCCTTCCAAATACATGACAACAAAAATGTTTTCTTTCTAGTAACAATTGTATTCCACTCACACAAATTTTCCTACCAATTACATAACAAGACATAATTTTATCTTTCCAATGACACTAAAAAACAAAAAACATGTTTGTTGTTCTTGTTTCTGTGTGCCTATGTCAATATGGTATTGTGTTTTGGGGAGTGAAATGGGATGAGCATAGTGTCGACCTCATATCATTTTCCAACAAGAGTGTGCATATGTTCTTGAAATGTGTGCATTCTCCTGCTAGATAGGGATATGGGGAAAGAAGAATGAATAGCTTCATTTAATTATGCTAACAAGAGAACATGTATGCTATTAGTGCAATGAATAATTTTGTTTATCTGGCCCGTATATATTTATGAATAAAGGTTTTGAGGGGCATGGGGAAAAATAGGACCTAGGTTATTAGGATTGAAATTTCTTTTAGGCATAGGGACATGGTTAGATCACTAGGATACATGTGTAGGGTTTGTGGGGGCCTCAAGAAGAGGTATTGGAATAGGGGACTTAGGGATCATGTATGGAGGGGATTAAGGGTGAGGTATGGGTGGGTGCCTATAGTTAGATGGATCTAGGGCCCAAGTGGAGGAAGGTTCCTAGGCATAGAGAGGGCTAGTTGTGGGAGATATAGGGAGTGATTGATAGAGGGGGGGATAG
>SNQJ01S0016070.1:287456-302687 GCA_010110895.2 Picea sitchensis
AGAGAGAGAGAGAGAGAGAGAGAGAGAGAGAGATGTATATTGGAAGAGATGAGGGCGATTGAAGGAGGGGTTTAGGGAGGGAGGGAGAGAAATGAATAGAGGGAGAGAGAGGGAGAAAGGCTGAGATATCACTACAATGAGAACACCTTCTTGTGGAAGATTTTGTGAAACCTCACCAAAACATTCTTCCATTAGCTGTAAATAGCGGAGGTTGTCAGTGGAGGAGGGAGACTCGATATTTTTTAGGGAAGTTTTCTTTTGGTGCACCTTTATGGAACATACACATCGGTGCACATATAAAAAATACTACACCAGTGCCTAAATATTCAAATGCCCTATCACTATTCATAATGAAGGAGGGTCATGAGACGTTTTTGTGGAGGTTTGTTTTCAATTGATGTGCCTTTGAGGTGTTGATGTACCAAATTTTCATGAAAAATGAATGCTCGACATGTCCATGTTTCCATAGAACCTCCATACTTTATAATTAAATTACATACACTGAAAAAAATCACACTATTGACATTGAACAACTGACACCCGTACACCTATCTGTTTAAAGCCAAACCAAGGTAGGGTAAATAAAAACAAATTACCAAACCAATTTTCATTGTTACATTATATCCACTGCTCTAAAACTCTCAAGAAAGCATCGATGCTCACATTTTTCATAATACTCCTTGTTTCCAGTGCTCTATGATGCAGGAGCATTGTAAGCAGCTAGCCAAGCAAGCATGGATGCGAAAGCTAGCTGGGAAAAGTGATAGCACATTTTTCACGTTTTGAAATGTTTTGAAAGATTAAGAAGAGAATATAAATGTAATATCTAGAAGTGTACCTGCATTTATGTCTGGCTATTGTAAACAGATCGTGAGCGATTTTCTCTCATTTTTCAATGTAAAAGGCATTTAATCCCAGTTAATGAAAGTAGGTAGGTTTGAATTATAGATTAGATAGTTTAGAAGAGAAAAAGGGAAAATGAATGTAGACACCCTCGTCTTTGTATCTTTAGATCATTAACACATTAGCACAGGATAGAAGAAGAGAGCTATAGCAGAGAGTTGAAAAGAAGAACCCATGTACAGGAGCTTTAAATTAATATATGAAGCTTTGAGTCAGATTTCATGGTGCTATGNTGTTTTTTGTTTATACATGGTGAATGGTATGCTTATAGTTGTTTTATTCTCTCTGTTATGCATTTTGTTTAATACTGTGTTGAACGTATGATTTCATGCTGAATCTCTGAAGTCTGAGAGAGAGAGAGAGAATGAGTTTCAATTGTTTCTCTTCATGAGTAAGAGAAGTTCCTGCAAGGAGTGCAGTGAAACATCCGCAAGGTGTGCATTGACTAGGGTTATGAGTTTTATCTAAGAAATCTCAGGAGAGATATCGTTGTTCTCATTCCAGTAGAAGTCTAGGTGAAGCACAAAAGCCGTGCAAGGTGTGCGCAGGCTAGTCGATACCTTAACCTTATCAACTAACGATGAAAGGTGAGGGAATGTTGTTGCAAAGGGTGCACAGAGTCGAAGAATCAAATTCTTATAAGTATTTGAAATATTTCCACAAGGAGTGAGCGCAAGAGTCCTTTTGAGACTTGAGTTGCAAGCGAAAGATCAGGAGGGTCAGCACCTTTCAAAGTACTCAAAGGGAGATGGATATTGAAAACATCTTGCAGAAGTTAAGTCCTAGTGGGAAAACACTGGTTCATTTCACAGAAGATGTCAAGGAGGGAACGAGCGATTGAAATTCTCTAAGGAGATCTCACGAAGTCGCGAGGACCGTAGGATCCAGAAAAGCTGCAAGGTGTATAGGAGTGGACAAACCCATCACTTTGGTATCAGGAATCAATGTGGATCATTGATCATGATCTGTTTTGAGCCGTCAGATCATTTCGGGNGGGGATTCGGAGTTCGTAAGTCCAGAGTGTAAGCCTAAATCCATGGTCATTCTAACTTCCGAATCGCAAAAAGAATTGTTAAGTGAAGGATTTCAGAATTTAGGATTTCAATGTGTTAGGGGGACGGTAGTCAGAGGCTTGTTCAAGTCCCAAAATATGGGAAGAGAGACAGGTGGAGAGAGTCCACATCATAGATAGAAAGCATTCGAGTGGATAGGTGGCGTGTCTTCATCAAATAGGCGAAGTCAAACCTTGTTGACCATTTCAGGGTTTTGGAGGTCAAAGGGCTGGGAGCCTTGCATCCAGATTTGTGAAGTCATGAAGTATGAAACCCCGATGAAGTGAAACGTCCATTAGGAAGCCAAACTTTGTTGAATGCATAAGGATTCAACATTTCAGGTTTCGGAGGTTGTAGAGACATGAACTCTCGACAACAGGGATCATGAAATCATGAAACCTGAAGTCCTGATTTGGAAAAGGGTGTGATCATCTTATTGTGGTCAGGAGATTTGAGTGATGCTTAGTGTTTTATCACACGAGGAATACTCTTGAGGACCTGTGGAAAACACTATTGTGTGTGTGTGTTTCCCTGTGAGGAAATCAAAGAGTCAATCGGACTCAGGAGGGAATATTTAGAACGATCCTGAGTGGACCTCAGCCTGAGGGTCCAAGTCTGTACCAACTGGTATCAGAGATTCATAACAAGTCTTTTCTTTTTGTAGCATAGAAAAGAGAACCATTTTCAGCCATGCCATTGAGAAGAAGAGATAGACCAATGCCTGATCTAGTAGTGGAGAGGGAAATGCGCGAACTACTTGCCAGGCTTTATGCCATGGAAACAACACAGAGCCACACATTCGACGTTGGGGATATCAGTGAGGTTGAGAGTGAAAATGAAGCTGGAAACAAAGGAGAAGAAGCCACAGTTGAAGATGTTGCAGATGAACGACTATTCAGGGTTGTTGCAAGGATAGGTGCTAGAGCAAAAATGGACATTCCAGTATATGAAGGAAACTTGGATGTTGAAGATCTTCTAGACTAGATTAGAGCTCTGGATAAATAATTCCACTATGAGGATGTCGAGGAAGATAAGAAGGTCAAACATTCTATCACTAGACTTAAAGGGCATGCAACACTATGGTGGGATGAACTGTAGGCTGACAGACGCTGCAAAGGCAAGCAGAAAATCAAAAGTTGTAATAGAATGGTTGCAAAGATGAAAGACAAATTCATACACAAGTATTATCAAATCACTCTGTTTTGAAGGATGCATAATTTGAGACAGAAGCTGATGTTAGTGAAGGAATACACTGAAGAGTTCTACAAGATAAACATCAGAGTAGGTCATCGGGAAATCGATGATGAAAAGTTTTCCAGGTACATGAATGGTCTGCGATATGACATCCAAGATGATATGAGCATGATGCTCATTCGAACTGTAGAAGATGCTTATCAGATGGCTCTAAAATCTGAAGAGAAGCTAAGCCGAAAGCAAGGTCAAAGAGGCCAAGGTAGAAGTCAAGCCAGAGGCAAAACAATTGCCCAAGACAGAACTCAGAAATCTAAAGGAGAAGGGAAGAAACCTCAAATTCAAACTGAGAGAGGAGGAAGCTCACAGAGAGGGCAGTATGTTGATAGAAATACTTTTCCTCGAGCTAGAGGAGGAGGAAGAGGTTGAGGAGGTGAAGTGAAATGTTTTGTCTATGGGAAAAACAAACATAAATCTTATGAGTGTCTAGACAGGATGAAAGATGGTGGTGAGACTCACATTTCCAAAGATCAAGGATAGAATGTTGAGGCAGAAGATGTTGAGCACAAAAGATCCTTGATGATGAGGAAAGTTATCTTAACACCAGAAAAGGAGGTAGAGAACCCAGCCCAAAGGAGCAGTTTGTTTCAGACTACTTGCAAAACAAAAGACAGAGTATGCAAAGTCATCATGGACAACGGTAGCACAGACAATCTAATATCTACAGAGATGGTAGAAAATCTAGAGCTGGAGACTATCGTACATCCAAGACCATACAGAGTTTCATGGATACAAAAAGGACATCAGGTAAATGTCACTAAATAGTGTTTAGTTGAATTTAAAATAGGAGGATATAAGTATGAAATATTATGTGATGTCATTCCCATTGATGTTTGTCATCTATTACTGGGTAAACCATGGCAATATGACAGGAATGTGGTTCATGATGGGAGAAAGAACACGTACACCCTGGAGAAGAATGGTAGAACGCACATGTTCCTACCGATTAAGGACAAATAAGTGAAACTAGAGGTGAGCAACACTATACTTCTCATGAGTGGGAAGGAACTTCTTAATTAGGTTAAGAAGAAGGAAGAAACACAATTTGTTGTGGTTAGGAAGCCTAGAATTGTTTTGACTAGTACGAGGATAGATGATTTACCATAGGAAATCCAAAAGTTGATGGAAGAGTTCGCTGATATAGTAGTGGACAAACTACCTTGTTCGTTGGCACTGATCATGAGTATAAGACATCACATTGATCTTATAGCTGGAGAAAGTTTACCAAACAAAGCAACGTACAGATTGACGCCACAGGAGATTGAAGAAGTCAAGAGACAAGTCTAGGACTTAATGGACAAAGGATTGATTCGAGAGAGATTGAGTCCATGTGTTGTTCCAATAGTGCTCAGCCCAAAGAAAGATGGAGGCTGGAGGATGTGTACAGACTCAAGAGAAATCAATAAGATTACCATGAGATATAGATTTCCATTACCAAGGATGGATGATTTGATGGATTGCTTGAGTGGAGCAAGAATTTTTTCAAAGATTCATTTGAAAAGAAGATATCATCAGATTCGCATGAGAGAAGGTGATGAATGGAAGACAACTCTCAAGATGAATGAGGGGTTGTATGAATGGTTTGTCATGCCATTTGGTTTAATGAATGCACCCAGTACTTTCATGAGATTGATGAATGAAGTTCTGAAGGATTTCATAGGCAAATTCGTCATTTTATATCTTGACGATATATTAATTTTCAGCAAGACAGAAGCAGAGCACTTAAAGCATTTAGCCTCAGTGATGAAGAGATTACAGCAAGAGAAATTGTTGATAAATATGAAAAAATCATCATTTATGAGGACATAACTCATTTATTTGGATTTTGTTATCTCTACAAATGAGTTGAAGATGGACCCAGAAAAGGTAAATGCGATTAAGAATTGGCCATCGTCGAAGAGTGTTTTGAAGTTCGAAGCTTCCATGGTTTGGCTAGTTTTTACAGAAAATTCATCCGAAATTTCAGTGGAATTAACGCACCAATGATGGATACGGTAAAGAAAAGACATAAATATTTTCACTGGATAGAGGAAGAAGAGAAGAGCTTCAACCTACTGAAGAAGAAGATCATTGAGCAACCAATTTTGGTTTTTCCAGATTTCAGTAAGACATTCCAGGTCAAGTGTGATGCAAGTGGATTTGCAATAGGAGCGGTCTTGAGCCAAGATGACAGACTGATCACATAATTCAGTGAAAAACTAAATGAAGAAAAGGTTAAGTACTCCACATATGACAAGGAATTATATGCGGTCATACAAGCGCTGAAGAAATGGAGGCATTATTTGGTTCCCAAGTAGTTTGTTTTGTACAGTGATAATCATGCTTTACAATTTGTGACTCAACAGAAGAAGTTGAACCAAAAACATGCTAAATGTGTTGAATTCATGCAGAATTTTACTTTTATGATTAAGCATATTTTTGGAACTGCTAACAAAGTTGATGATGCTTTGAGTAGGAAATGTTTTCTTATGCAGGAATTCATAGTCAAAACTTTGGGTTTTGATAACCTCAAAGAGATGTACAGGGATGATCTAGATTTTAAGGAAGCATATGAGGCGTCTGAGAATCCAATTCTCAGGGACATAAGCCAGTGGACTGAGTCTATGATCCAAGATGGATTATTATTCAGGGGAAATCAATTATGTATTCCAAAATGCTCCATGAGGGAGAACCTGTTGAAGGAAAAACACAGTGGAGGACTGGTCGGACACTTCGGTCATGATAAGACGTTATCAAAGTTGAATGGCTCATATTTTTGGCTAGGGATGAGGAAATATGTTAATAAATTCGTGGATAGATGCAGAATTTGCCAGCACACAAAAGGGAAAAGGCAGAACAAAGGGTTATACCAGCCATTAACCATACCTGAGAGGCCATGGGATGCAGTGAGCATGGATTTCATATTGAGACTGCCAAGGAAACAAAGAGTATGTGATTCGATCTTTGTGGTAATAGACAAATTTTCCAAGATGGCACATTTCATACCATGCCAGAAAACCAGCGATGCAAATCATAATGCGAACCTATTTTTCAAGGAAGTCGTCAAACTTCACGGCTTGCCAAGGAGTATCATTTCTAGTCAAGATACCAAGTTCGTAGGACATTTCTAGAGGATCTTATGGAAGAAGCTGTGGAAAAAATTGTCTTTTAGCTTAGTGTATCATCCTTAGATGGATGGATAGACAGAGGTCGTAAATAGGACCTTGGGAGATTTGCTAAGGAGCTTAGTGATTGAACACCATAGTCAATGGGATCGCATTCTACCATAGGTGGAATTTGCTTACAATGATTCACTCAACAAAAGCACAGGGAAGAGTCCATTCCACATTGTATATGGAATGCATCCAAGGGGATTTCCTGAATTGAAAGATTCAGAACAAAATGAATTCATGAGTGCTAGTGCAGAGAAATTTGCAGAAGCAATGAAGGAGCTTCACAACCGAGTCAAGGAGCGATTGCAGATTTCGAGCCAAGAATACAAGCGCAGAGCAGATCAACACAAGTGAGAAATTCAATTTGAAGTTGGTGATCTGATTCTTTCACATCTGAGGAAGGAAAGGTTCCCAAGGGGAACATATAACAAACTGAAGATGAAAAAGATTGGACCATGCAAGATCATGAAGAAATTTGGGGCAAACGCATATGAGATTGAATTACCCGATGGGGTCAGAATTTCATCGATATTCAACGTTGCAGATTTGTACCCTTACAAAGTTGAAGAAGCAGGAGCAGAGGATGAACAGATAGAGATTCAATGGACAAAATAGATGCCTGTAGCTGAAAATCCATAGATGGAAAGTATAATTGACAAGAGATTCAGTAGGAAGACCAAGAGGAAAGATTATTTTGAATAATTGGTCAAGTGGAAAGGACATCCAGTTGAAGATGCCAGTTGCGAAGATGAAGCAAAAATTCAGAAGCATGGACAGACCGTGCAAGAGCTCATGAATAGGAGTGCATGGAAATTTTCAAGCGAGGGAGTATGATGCAGGAGCATCATAAGCATCCAGCTGAGCAAGCATGGATGCGGAAGCCAGATGGGAAAAATGCCATCACATTTTTCACATTTTGAAAGATTAAGAAGTGGATATAAATGTAATATCTAGAAGCGTACTTGCATTTATGTATGGCTTTTGTAAATAGATCGTGAGTGATTTTCTCTCATCTGTCAATGTAAAAGGCATTTAATCCCAGTTAATGAAAGTAGGTAGGTTTGAATTATAGATTAGACAGTTTAGAAGAGCAGGAGGAAAAATGAATATAGACACCCTCATCTTTGTATCTTTAGATCATTAACACACTAGCATAGGATAGAAGAAGAGAGTTGTAGTAGAGAGTTGAAAAGAAGAACCCATGTACAGGAGCTTTGAATTAATATATGAAGCTTTGAGTCAGATTTCATGGTGTTATGATGTTTTATGTTTATACATGGTGAATGGTATGCTTACAGTTGTTTTATTCTCTCTGTTATGAATTTGCTTTAATATTGTGATGAATGTATGATTTCATGTTGAATGTCTGAAGTCTGAGAGAGAGAGAGAGAGAGAATGACTTTCAATTGTTTCTCTTCCTGAGTAAGAGAAGTTCCTGCAAGGAGTGCAGTGAAACGTCTGCAAGGTGTTCATTGACCAGGGTTCTGAGTTTTATCTAAGAAAGCTCAGGAGAGATACCATTGTTCTCATTCCAGCAGAAGTCCAGGTGAAGCACGAAAGCCGTGCAAGGTGTGCGCAGGCTAGTAGAGACCTTAACCTTATCAACTAAGGTTGAAAGGTGAGGGACTGCTATTGCAGAGGGTGCACAGAGTTGAAGAATCAAATACTTAGAAGTATTTGAAAGTTCCACAAGGAGTGCGTGCAAGAGTCCTTTCGAGACTTGAGTTGCAAGCGAAAGCTCAGGAGGGTCAACACCTTTCAAAGTACTCAAAGGGAGACGGATATTGAAAACATCTCGCAGAAGTTAAGTCCCAGTGGGAGAACACTAGTTCATTTCACAGAAGCTGTCAAGGAGGGAATGAGTGGTTGAAATTCTTCGAGGAGAGCTCACAAAGTCGCGAGGACCGTAGGATCCAGAAAAGCTGCAAGGTGTATAGGGGCGGATGAACCCATCACTTTGGTATCAGGAATCAATGTGGACCATTGATCATGATCTGTTGTGAGCCGTCAGATCATTTCAGGGATTCAGAGTTCATAAGTCCAGACTATAAGCCAAACTCCATGGTCATTCTAACTCCCGAATCACGAAAAGAACTGTTAAGTGAAGGATTTGAGAATTCGGGATTTCGAAGTGTTAGGGGGACGGTAGTTGGAGGCTTGTTCAAGTCTCGAAATACAGGAAGAGAGGCATGTGGCGAGATTCCACATCAGAGATAGAAATCATTTGAGTGGACAGGTGGTGTGTGTTCATCAAATAGGCAGAGTCAAACCTTGTTGACCATTTCAGGGTTTTGGAGGTCAAAGGGCTGGGAGCCTTGCATCCAAATTCGCGAAGTCACAAAGTCTGAAACCCCGATGAAGTGAAAAGTCCATTGGGAAGCCAACCTTTGTTGAACGCATCGAGATTCGGAATTTTGGGTTTTGGAGGTTGTAGAGACACGAACTCTCGACAACGGGGATCATGAAATCGCGAAACCCGAAGTGCCGATTTGGAAAAGGACGCGATCATCTTATTGTGGTTAGGATATTTTAGTGATGCTTAGTGTTTGATCACACGAGGAATCCTCATAAGGACCTATGGAAAACATTTTTGTGTGTGTGTGTTTCCCTATGAGGAAATCAAAGAGTCAATCAAACTCAGGAGGGCAGATTTAGAATGATTCTGAGCGGACCTCGACTTGAGGGTCGAGGTCTGCACCACTCTACATCAATATGTTTAGGTCCATTGTTGGATTCCACACATCTCCAAATTTTTTAAATTACCACAAATTTTGATTTCCTCTCAATGTTGCAACCATGCCTCATTGGGAAAAAACATATAAGGAAAATTATTTATTACCTCCCTATTTTAATTTTCATCTAATCAAAATTACAACTTAGCTTCAAATTGGGAATTTGTTTCATTTTTTTTTCAATTTCTCACGATGTGCTCGAATGGTTGAGCTCGCTCGGAATAAATGTGTACCTTGTTAAAGAAACAATGAGCACCACCGATTATGCATTGATTTATTGTTTCATTGGTGCCATTCGAGTTACTACATCGTGAATAATTACCAAAACACAAATGGGTGCATCCTTTGGAAAGCTGTGACACTAGCGTCAATTGGTCTTATACCTGCACTAGTAAATTACACTTCATTAAATGTAGTTCTATTTCATTGATGTATAATATTTAACCTAGAAGTGCACCAAGTTTCATAAATTTCCTTGGGGTGTACCAGAAACATAAGACCAGAGTGAGCACCTTTGCAAGTGTGTCTTTATATGTCCTCACTAATTCCATTCAATATACTGCACTTCCATAAATTACAAAAAGAGCAAAGAAGCACATCCTTTTGAATTCCACTACACTGGGAAAAATGGGCTTATAACCACACAGGTGTGTTACACTTCATTAAATGCATCACTATCTCAATATTTTATACAATTTAACCTAGTGGTGCACAAGTTTAATCAATCGCCCTAGGGCGTACTTGAAACATAAATCTCTATAGAGTCAATGCTTATAGACACCGCCATACTCTATAATAAAATTATATACATCAAATAAATTGCACCCATGCCATTTCATATTACTCTCAGGCATGCCTAAATGTACCAAAGCGCACCGAAGTAGAGTGATTAAAAAAAAATATTATCAAATGGATTTTCATTGTTACAATGGATCCCATGGTTCCAAACTATCAATCAAGTACTGATGCTCACCTTTCTTCTGAAGACACCCATTTGTGGTTCTCTACACCAAATTGAATATCTCCATTTATGGATTCCACACATTTCCAATTTTTGGAAATTACCACAAATTTTCATTTCATCTCAATGGTGCAATCATGACTCCTCATGACAAAAAATACTAGGTAATTAATTATTACCTCCCTACTTTTGCTTTCATCCATTCAAAATTACAATTTATTTTGAAGTTTGTGATTTTTTTCAAAAACAAATTTCAATTTTCCATGGTGTGCCTGAATGGTTTGGCTCACCCCAACACAGTGTGTACTATGTTAAATACATAGTGACAATAATCATTGGTGTGCCACATAAATGTATGCACCAATGTGGTTCCCTCAAGAGCATCACAATAAATTATTAGAAACAAAGTGGTATATACTTTGGGGTTCCCTAAAACTAGGGAACAATGGGATTCTGCCCACACCGACACATTTCAATTCATTAAACACATCACTAATGAAACAATATATAAAATTTAAGCTAGAGGTGAACCAATTCTAACCAAGAACATTGGGGTGTACCCAAAACATAATGACTTGACACATCAATGTTCAAATGAACTTCCATACTTTATAAAAAACATACATTCACCAAATAAATCACTTCAGTGACGTTTAACATTACACACCGATATACCTCACTCAACTAATGACATTGTTAACATAATAATTAATAAAATTTAACATATCATTGCAACCATTGTAATCCAATACACTGGTAATGTATACAAAAATGCACTGGGATGCATATTTCCTATTTTTTCTAAGCGGGGTGTCTTATCGGACACTTCACTTCGGGTTCTCTATGATTTACAACATGTTGTGTCATTTGGAACTCCTCGAAAATGATGCACAATGGAATTATACCTACACCGAAAAATTTCACTTCGTTAACTCCACCGCTAGATTAATGTTGTATGGAAATTTAACCTAGCGATGCATAAATTTTACCCACCACATCGATGCTAACTAGACACATAACTCCTTAGAACGTCAATGTTCAAACACACCGCCATAGTTTATAAAACTCATACACACACCAAATAAATCACATCGATGTCGTTTAACATTACCCACCGGTAGACTTCACTTAACTAAGGGCATCACTAATATAACTCTTTATAAAATATAATGTAGTGGTGCAACCATTGTAATCCAACGCACTGATATTGTATACATAAAGACATCAGGACATATATTTCCCAAATTTTCATAGTGGTGCATCTCATTGGATTCCTCGTTCCCGGTGTTGTATCCTTTACAACTCATTGATGTACAAAACATCAGTGCTCCACTATTAGTGTCGATGCATTAAAAATAAAATGTCCCACCAATTTAACTGTGATGATGAAGTGTATGTTAGCAATTCCCATCAGTCAACCAAACACATTGGTTTTGTAAAGATAACCTCACTGGTAGACAAAATTCTAGCACTCTGGTAGACATGGAACAATAGTGCATTCGGTTTAACAAAGGGAACTCTAGATTTGTTCACTATAAATTTTAACATTGTTGTGCATATTTGTTAATGAGATGAAACAATACTCATAAAAGAACTTTTTCGGTGTAGATATTCCTATGGGACACACTTCTTATGAGTGTTTTGTTTTTGTGAGAGAATAACTATCGCAGTCTGTATGAACTGTTGGGGGTGCACTGATTAATTTTAAAGATTTCTTTGCAAAAATTAATTAATTTTAGTTTTTTTTCTAATACATGTCATTTATATATGTATTTTGTTATAATTTAAATTCATTTTTCCTTTATGTATGCTTCTAACAATATTTTTATGTGAATCACAGATGACAACGAAGAGAGCAGGAGGAGGCGGGGTGGTGGTGGGTCAAGACATACTTTTGTGCTTGAGTGGGAGGCTAGGGAGAGGGATAGGGAGGCTTACCCTCAACCTCTTTCATGGAATACTCATGACATTTTTATGTATATTGACCTCCTGAAGTTTTATTCGGAGGGAAACTCCATTAGGGGGGCCTCTGCATTGTTACAATAATTGACCCGTCGATGTGATGATGGGAAACATGGATTTAGAGTTAGTATGTATATGTGGTATCATCCCATGGAGGATGATATGTATTTTATCACTGGGTTGTCTAGGAGGGGGGTTATTTTCCCCATTTCCTTGCATTACCAGTTGGTCATGCAGGAGAGACCCAACTAGCATATGTGAAGAGATATGTCAATCCATATATTACTTCGTCGTCAGAGTTCCTGGTTAAAGGTGGTTAGTTGGAGATGGGTTCATTTGAGAGAGAGGATGTTAGGTGACCCTGTTATATTCTCTCATCACTATCATAATATATCTATAATGGGAAGTACAACAATTTCCCTATGTTTTATTATGTAGATAGTTCATTGTGGGAGCCCCGATTGATTAGGTGGGTGTATTCGTTTTTGGAGATAGTTTTGTCATGCATTAAATAATTGTTGCTCCATTTTTCTTGCTACAAGATTCTTCCCATTCACATATGATTTGTATACAATATTTTTTGATAGGTTTCATGCCACTCAGGCAACATTACCTAGATTTCCTAGTAGGCCTATGTTTGATGTGTGTATGCGTATGTTGGGGCATTTGATACCCAAGAGGGGCCAATCTGAGTATCTCATTACTACGATGGGAAGGCCAATTATTTCCTCAATATTGTAGAGTACCCATATGTGACGATAGATCAGATAGGATGTTCAAAAATAGGATCCACAATAGAGGAGCCAACACATGAGTGAGGTAATATTATCACTATGTTTTCATCAAACTGTTTGCATATTTTTATGTTTTATTTAATGCACATGTAATTTATTGTAACATTTTGTTTCAATTATCTTATAATTAATATCTATTGTTTTGCAGATACTAGCACATACGTTAGGGATGTGCCTCCCCAACATGACGATGAGATGATGGAGGAGGCAGAGGAGAAGCATCCAGTAGTAAAAATATCCCACATTGCCACATAGGTTGTATTTGATATTCTAACGAGAAGTTGTGGATGAGTTATGTCGTGTCATGGCTATTCACATAGTGTTACCAATACCCCCTATAGACATATTACACATAGAGGCACTCTCTACTACATGCAATCATTTTCCTCGTAACATGAGGATGTTGATGAATTATATTGTTTGTGCAGTCAACCTCATCAATGCATTGAGGGATGGTGCTCATGATAAAACTACATCTATCTTATCAGTAGAGCTATCCACATCCTCTACTTCACGACATGATCCTCCTCATCCTCACGATTCTCCTCCACATGAGTCAGCTGCAACATATTCCAATCATTTGTTCATGTCAGATCCTCCTCCTCCCTCTCCTCATGTTTCCCCTCTGCATGTGTCTAAACATGTATCTACATTGATCATCCTACCTCCTCCCCATCTTCATCCAATTGTGTCACCATTAATTGATCATTGTCTTTATCCTATTCCAAATGTGGCATCGTGACGCAACCTGCCCCTCACCGAACAAGCCGCCCCACCAGGACCTTCTTCACACATGGGCCCGAAGAGTCTAAGTACTCTTCCACTCCTCTCGGGAGTCTTCGTCACCCACCAGACTCTCCTCGGTGATCTCCCCTTCGCAAATCGGGAAATCGGTGCTCGTACTATCGCGAACCTTGTGTGCACGTTCTCGTGCAAATCAAATCCCCGAACCCCGAATGTCGAGGGTCAACGGTCAACGCTCCCTCATGTCGGGGTTTTTCCCTATCGAGATATCGGGGTGTGCGATGTCATGAATCCTTGACACCACAAAGTCCCGAACCCCAAACTCCGATAGCACGTGCGCTATCTCCTCGCCATGTCACCTCCTCTCTCCACTCTATCGGGAATCGCGGGATCGCGATTTCATCGTTCACGTTTCCTTTGCAATGGAAAGTCCCGAATGCCGAACCCCGATCACTCGGGATCTCACGCAACCTGTATTCCACTAGCTTCCGGGGTCCCACGCTGCCACATCCTCTTCGGGATTTCGCGGATCGTGAATCCGCGATGCAAATTTCCTTGTGGTCGAAAACCACGAAACATCAAATCCCCGGAGTCCGATGACACCTATCCTCCACCTTCGTTCTATCGGGAAATTGTGATTTGGGAATTCATGTCTCCTGATGCATAAGGCCCCGGTCCTTGCGAAACCCCGAACTCCGACTCCTCAGGATCTTGCGCCACGTGTCCCCTCTATGATCGACGGCTCCGATCGATTCGAGAAATCACAACTCGCGATTTCTCGAGGTGTAGAACTCTCACCTTACCAATCCCCGAACACTGGAAACCCCGAAGTCCGATGGAATTTGGTTCTCCATGCCTGTGCTTACGGGTTATCTCCCGCGTGACTCCTCCACGATCTGACGGTCCTCGGAATCTCGCAGAACTCCACTGGAGTTACACGTCGTCGATTCTCTTCCTCTTGAGAATCCTCCGACTTCTAAGTTTTCCCTTGGTTCAAACCTCTCCCAGGCTTGTTCCTGAGATGCTTGCAAGGAACTATCCCTCCTGAGATTTGTCTCTCTCTGACTCCTTCAAAGACTTCTCACGTTCTTCCTGTGCTCGAATTCCAACAGCTCTTCAAAGCATTGAAGCCGTCTAGACCTATGCAATCCTACTAACACGGTCCAATCCTCCTTCTCTCAGACTCAGCTCTGAGACTTCAATTTGACCTGCACTCACTTGCACAGTTCGAATAACCCCACATAACCCTAGGCAACAGAGAACAAAAGTTCAACTGCTCAGCCTCCTCAATGCACTCTATGCGGAGGAATTCAACTGCACTCTATGCAGGAATCTCCTGGCTCAAGCAGAGAAGCAATTGAAACTCATTCTCTCAGCCTAGGAACCTGATACGCAATCACATATGCAGCATATAAAAGATAAGCATAAAGAGAAGCAAACATGCACAAGCATAATATCAACAACACACATAGATCAAACACATCCATGGATTTGAATTGAAGCTTTTCCTATTAATTCAATATCTGTACATGGAATTTCTTCACAAGCTCTCTGCTCTGTTCCTCCTTGCTTCTGTGCTAATGCTGAATAATAATTCTCAATTATACAAGGAGGGTGCCTATATTCGTTTTCCCTCCTGGAAGTAAAAACTGTCTAATCTACAGCTAATTTCTATCTAAC
>SNQJ01S0016070.1:321989-343829 GCA_010110895.2 Picea sitchensis
TACATGGTCGGTCACCATGGCCTTTCTCTCTGCATCTTTCTTCGGTAATTTGTTTCTCATTTTTTGTCTGTCAGATTTCTGCAAGATCCGAATCCTCTACAAGATTTCTGCGTTGCAGACACAACCTCTAGCCTCTTTATCAACGGCTTCCCGTGCACTAATCCAAGCATAGTGATGGTGTCCCATTTCAAGACATCATCTCTGGGCATCTGGGGAAACACGAGCACCAACCCCTTCGGCTTTAACATCACGCTGACCACTACCAAAATCCTTCCGGAACTCAACACGCAAGAAATGTCCCTAGCTTGAACCGACTTCGCCAAGGGAGGGTTGGTTGCTCCTCACATCCATCCTAGAGCCTCTAAGATTACGTTCGTCGTTAGAGGTGTGGTGCTGGTTGGATTCGTGGGCACCTCTAACAAGATCTTCACTCAGAATTTGAACGTCGGGGATGTGTTTGTGTTCCCCAAGGCTCAACTGCACTTTCTCCTCAATTTGGGGGATTCGATCGCGATCACGATTTTGGGGCTCAATAGTCAAATTCCCGGTGCTCAGATCATGCCTCTCGCTGTTTTTAGGTCGAAGCCAAAGATCCCTCATGCTTTTTAAATTAGCAGCGAAGAAGTGGAGAAGATCCGTAAGAATCTCATCAGAGGCTGAGTCACTTGAATGATTTATTTCCTGAGAAAGAAATAAATATAGGTGACATCATCCAAATAAATATTTTCTTCTCTCATATTCTTCCGTTTTCCAGTGGGACCTATTGCAGATGGCCCATACCTTCAGAGGGTTGCAGCTACATATCAGCTCCACCATGCAGAAAAGTTTAATGGAGTTCCTTATGGTCTTTTCCTTGGACCAAAAGAAGTTGAAATGGTGGGAGGGGTTGAAGAGCTCGACAAATTAGTGAAGGCCAAAGCTAAGACCTCCAACTACCCTACGGACTCTGCAAACACTTCATGAATTCAAAATTATTCTTTCAAAATGTGGGGTCCTCTAACATTACATCGAATCGAATCTGTTTCTGTATGTACATCATATTGTAATCTTAGTTTTGAACTTAGGCGAGGTTAAGTTCGATAATGGATGGCTTGTATGGCTTGTAAATGAAGCATGTCACTAGTGATTCAAAAGGTTAAGGGTATTGTTATACTATATCAGAATTATGGTAAACTTTTCTCATACTTCAAATTCTTGTAAATTTTTATCAAATTTATCAACAGGAAGAAGGTCTTTTCTTTGATATTTTTATCAAATTTATCAATATATTGTCTTATTTTCTTTGGATTTATCATATCCTTTACTCATCGAAATACGAAACAAATCTATGAATTGTATGGAAATTTATATAGATCTAAATAATTTTTCACAATGGAGGTTTTTATTGAGTATTTTTTTGGATAAAACTGTTTTGTTTTGGTTTTAATCCTTAACTCGAGCTTTACAAAACTAATGTTGTGGTTCAAATTGCTCGAATCTTCAATACATACGGTCCACGAATGTGCATTGATGATGGTAGGTTTGTAAGTAATTTGTTTCTAAGGCTTTGCGCAAGGAACCTTTGACATTTTATGGAGATGGGAAACAGACACGGAGTTTCGATTCCCCAAAGACGTCAAAAGACGAAGAAGACAAGAGATTGGTCCGGCAGCGTCTGACCAACACTAGGCATTAAGCACTCACTCTATACAGAGATATTCTAAGAGCCTTGCGTTTCTTCCTGTGGACGAATGAGAAAGGAATTCATTGGAGAGACATCCCGAGGGATAATGCCAGACGGGAGTTCGAAGAGGCATGTTTCGAAACAGATCTGGAGGTTATTTCCCGGCTTCTAGTCGGAGGTCGGGATGCTATCAAGACAGCCGTCGATAAAGCCATAGAGAAACACCGGCAGTTGTTGGAAATATGGAGTAAGGGCGATAATCCAAGGTGAGAGCAGTTTATTAAGTGTAAATTTCACAAAAAAGGGCTTTCTACGTTTCTGTTTTTATCGGGTTAATTATTTTCTTTTCTGTTAGATTTAAATTTAAATTCAAGCATTGTATGCGAGAGCGTCTTTTCCCCTTGAGATAAAAAGGGATTCAAGGTCTTTTTGGATATGTATTTTTTTTTTTATCATGGGATTATTCGGAATATTTGGATGGAGGGCAGGTTAACCATCCGTTACAATAGCCGACAGTAACTCAACGGGACTCAACCAGATTAGAATCGGGGAATTGATGACGAACTCTATCCTGAAACAGTTTACTCAACTAATACACCGGGATTGTTTTATTTTTGGGGGGGATTTATGTAGTATGTATTTCTACAATAATTTTTTTTATCTATCCATGAATTTTATATAATTATCCCGAAAGAATATAAACTCGAAACAAAATTTCGAACAATTTTCAAAAAATAATTTTAATTAAAATGTTAACACTTTATTAAGAAGAAATTCGTGAAAAGAAACGATTCTAGGGTTTCTTTCCTTTTTAATCTTTTTTTTTTTTGCACAGGGAAAACTTGGATGCCCTGTAATGATTATGTATTGAAGGTATAGCTCTGATTTTTGAACTTTGGTTTGAAACAGTCTACACAGGGGTAGGATACTCCCGATATGCATTTTCTGAAGATAATTGCAGCTTTTTTTTAGTATGTTGAGATACAGTAGGGGTTATGCACACTCTATTCAGGAGGAAATATCTATCTATTGTATTAAGAGCTGCTCTAATACTTGTTTTTTTTATTGTGATATTTGTTTTTACATTTTCAATATGTATTTCATTTATTTTTATATTTGTGTTAAAATTTTTGTGTTTGGTTTGCAGGTTAGGCGGAGCTGGAGCTTGGCCCTTAAGGCTCCAGATTGTGAACGAGGCTCTGATACCATGTGTAGTAGCTGAATAAATTTAACATCAATTGATTACACAAACATAACAGTAACTTCTACTTGATTTCAGAAAATTCAATAATTCCTTTTAATTTAGGACATACGCATGTTAAATTTATCAACGAATATTAATTTTATAACAGAATAAAACAAATACATAAATTTAAAATACCTTGGTCTGATGCTAACCCTCTGCTTTCCACTTTCCTTGTTGACCTTCCTGCTACTGCCTTGCCCAACTTGAAGCCACAGACCAACTCTACACAAAACTGAGTTTCCACCCTGCCAACTAGGACAACTACCTAGCTCCAGGATACCATATGGATATCCTGGCCTCTGTGCCCAAAACCCCTAGCAAACCGGTGCCCCCCGTACTAATCCTCCCGACTACAGAACTCAAACTCTCCTCCCTCCAAATCCAAGAGAAAAACCCCTTACAATAAAATCCCCCTGTAGAATGATAATCCCTTCCTTCATAACCTCCTCTGCTCATATCCTCCTTCAACGCCCTTTCTCCTCATTTATTTCCTTATCCCTGCATTCATTCCCTTATCGACATAGTTAACACCCCTTATCCCATTATTCCTGTTCCTTATCTATTTATCTATACGTAATCTTTAATTTAACAATATAATTTATTAACCCCCTTTAATTCTTTACTTAATTAATTAATGAGTCAATTAATAATTAATTAATCCTTGACAGTCATGAACAAGTAATTAATAATAATTAATTAGTTAATGTTATTTAAGAAACAATTATTGTTTAGCTAACTTTTAGGACACTTAGATTATTAAATTAATTATAATTAATAATCCTATACATCTATTTAAGTAGGGTCGTTACATGAAGACGATGCCCAACATCCAAGAGGCTACAATAGTCAAAGATATGGGAAGAATCTATGCATATTTAAATGACCGAGAAGAAGAGTACCAGTTCAATATGATCGAGCTGGAAGTTAAAATAAAAAATCAGCATGTTGCTATTTTGATTGATTTAAGAGAAAGTCATTGTTACATTGCTCCTAAGATAGTGGATAGATTACATTTGGAGAATGGTAAACTTGGAAAAACAAGTTTGGTTCAGTTAGCCACTATAACCAAAAGAAGAATCCATGATATGGTCAAAAGTTGTTCCATAAGTCTTAATGGCGTGAATACTAGTATTGATCTAAATATCATACCATTGGGGTCTTATGATATTCTGATTGGAATGGATTGGTTGGACAAGANTAACCCCCTTTAATTCTTTACTTAATTAATTAATGAGTCAATTAATAATTAATTAATCCTTGACAGTCATGAACAAGTAATTAATAATAATTAATTAGTTAATGTTATTTAAGAAACAATTATTGTTTAGCTAACTTTTAGGACACTTAGATTATTAAATTAATTATAATTAATAATCCTATACATCTATTTAAGTAGGGTCGTTACATGAAGACGATGCCCAACATCCAAGAGGCTACAATAGTCAAAGATATGGGAAGAATCTATGCATATTTAAATGACCGAGAAGAAGAGTACCAGTTCAATATGATCGAGCTGGAAGTTAAAATAAAAAATCAGCATGTTGCTATTTTGATTGATTTAAGAGAAAGTCATTGTTACATTGCTCCTAAGATAGTGGATAGATTACATTTGGAGAATGGTAAACTTGGAAAAACAAGTTTGGTTCAGTTAGCCACTATAACCAAAAGAAGAATCCATGATATGGTCAAAAGTTGTTCCATAAGTCTTAATGGCGTGAATACTAGTATTGATCTAAATATCATACCATTGGGGTCTTATGATATTCTGATTGGAATGGATTGGTTGGACAAGAATCATGATGTACTAGATTTCCATAACAAGACATTTACATGTCTTGATGGAAATGGAAAATAGAGCACTGTGAAAGGAGTTCCAAGCCCCATATCTATAAGGGAGATTTCATCCTTACAGCTAAAAATATGTTTTAGGAAAGGATGTCAATTGTATGCAGCTCATTTGGAAGAGATAGAAAATACAAAGAGTCCAAGCCTCGAAGATTTCTCAGTACTACAAGAATTTGAAGATGTATTCCAAGAAATACCCGAATTTCCACCAAGAAGGGAAATAGATTTCTCAATTGATTTAGTGAGAGGAGCTTCCCCGGTGTCAAAAACACCTTACCAAATGATCACACTAGAGTTAAAAGAATTACAAATGAATTTGGAGGAATTATTTAAGAAAGGGTACATACATCCAAGTGTTTCACCTTGGGGAGCACTAGTACTTTTTGTCAAAAAGAAAGATGGAACCTTGAGGTTGTGTATTGACTTTCAACAACTGAACAAGTATACTATAAAGAACAAGTATCCTCTACTCCAAATTGATGACCTCTTTGATCAGCTAAGAGGAAAAAATATATTTTCAAAGATTGACCTGAGGGTAGGATACCATCAGGTAAGAATCAAAGAAGAAGACATTCATAAGACAACGTTTAGGACCATGTATGGTCATTATGAATTTGTAGTGGTGCCATTTGGACTGACCAATACACCAACTATCTTCATGTGCTTAATGAATGGCATATTTAGAAATTATTTGGATACGTTTTTCATAGTATTCCTGGATGAAATACTTATCTATTCTAAGTTTGAAGAGGAGCATGAACATCACTTAAGATTGGTATTGCAAGTACTAAGAGAACATCAGTTGTATGCCAGGTTGAGTAAGTGTTCTTTTTATCAAAATCATATCCATTACTTGGGATACATTATTTTAGAGTAGGGAAGAATAGTATATCCAAAAAAGATCGAAGCCATTAGAGGATGGCCAACACCTATAAATGTGTCAAACATCAGATCTTTTATGGGATTAGTTGGCTACTATAGAAGGTTCATAGTAGGATTCTCTAAGATTGCTCATCCCATCACTTCTTTGCAAAAGAAGGGAACTAAATTTGAATGGACACTCAAGTGTGAAAATAATTTTAATTTGTTGAAGGAATTACTTACTAGTGCACCTATGTTAAAGATTGCTAACCCAAATGAAATTTTTTTGGCATGTATAGACGCATATAAGGAAGGAATTGGGGGACTCTTCAAGCAAAATGGACATGTCATTGGATATGAGTCTAGAAATATTAAGGAACATTAGAGGAACTATGCCACCCATGACTTGGAACTTTCTTCCATTGTTCATGCCTTGAGGATGTGGAGGCATTATCCAATGGGGAAGAAATTTGAATTAAGGACATACCACATTGGACTGAAGTATCTTTTTGAACAGTCGACCTTGAATGCCAGGCAAACAAGATGGATGGAATTTTTAAGTGAATATGACCTCGATATCAATCATATCAGGGGAAAGGAGAATAAAGTTGTCGATGCACTTAGTAGAAGAGTCCATCTCATGCATGATACTGTTGTCAGTATGCATCAATCATACTTGAAGAGTAGAATTTTAAATGGTCTTGTTACATATCAACATTACCTACAGGTAAAGGAAAACTTATAGTAAGGAGATGTACAACAGAAAATAAAGGAGTATGAGATAAAGGAATATGGATTACTCGTGCATAAAAATAGAATCTATGTTCCTAGTTCCAGCGAACTAAGGAATTTGGTACTGAAGGAAATCCATGATGTTCCTTATGCTAGACATCTCGGTTAATAGAAAACAATTACAGTAGTAAGAAGCCAGTTCTTTTGGTTGGGAATGAAAAATGATGTTTCTGATTACATCACTCGATGTATGGAATGTCAGAAGGTGAAGGCTGAGCATAGGCACCCAGCGGGTTTGCTGCTGCCATTGCCAATCCCAGAGAAGAAATGGGAAGTGATCACCATGGATTTCATCACAAGATTACCTTGAATGAATAAGAAACATGATTCAATCATGGTGGTGGTTAAAAAATTAACAAAGGTTTCTGATTTTCTACCTATGAAGAAAACACGTACATCGGCTAATATTGCAAAAATTTTCATGAAGGAAATTTCTAGGTTGCATGGGATACCTAGGACAATCATCTCGGATAGAGATACAAAGTTTAGCTCCAATTTATAGAGGGTATTGTTTAAAGAATTTGGCACAAATCTAAAATTTAGCACAACATATCATCCCCAGACAGATGGGAAAACATAGAGGGTCAATCGAATAATTGAAGACATGCTGAGAATGTATGTGATGGATAAGCCATCTAAGTGGGAAGATTACTTACACCTGGTTGATTTTGCATATAATAATGGGTATCAAGCTTCATTGAGAATGATCCCATTTGAAGCCTTGTACGGTAGGAAATGTGATACTCTAGTAAGTTGGGACAACCCAACAGATAGAGTGGTACATGGGTCGGAGTTGCTTAAGCATATGGAAGACTAGGTAGTTAAGATCAAGAAGAATTTAAAGGCAGCTCAGGATAGACATAAATTTTATGCAGACAAGAACAGGACAACTAGAGAATTTAAAGTAGGGGAGCATGTACTTTTTAAAGTGAAGCCCAAGAAAATCTCTTTGAAATTGGGTAGTTGTACAAAGCTGGCAGCCAGATTCTGTGGTCCATTTGAAATATTGGACAAAATAGGGCCAGTTGCATACATGCTTGCATTGTTTGCTTCCATGAATGTGCATAATGTATTTCATGTATCTTTACTAAATAAATATGTACATGATCCTAACCATGTTATTGATTGGTATTTGATTTAGGTAGAGACGAAGGGAGACTTTCAGGTTCAACCAGTGCAGGTATTGGACAAAAAGGTCAAAATGCTCTAGAATCCAGTTATAGAGATGGTAAAAGTTCAGTGGACCTACTACGGTCCTGAAGATGATACCTGGGAGCATGAAGATTCCATGCAGGCAGAGTACCTACACATTTTTGAATAAATTTGAGATTTTTATCTCTATTTTGTATATGCAATGAGGACAATGCCAAGATAAGGGGGAGGGGATGTAACACCTCGGGTTTCAAACCCCAATTTTAAATAATGTATCATTACAATGTTGAGAGGCCTGAGTGCCCAAACAATTATTAAAGGGTCAGTATGCCCAAGACATGTAATGTTTTTTATCATTATTATTAATAACTACGTCGTTGGCTACTAGACAAATAAGGAATAGAGTTATATGGGGCTATGATTCCACAAGAGAGGGGGCTTGAGGGGATAAATGGTTATTTCCTATTTTACTAACCCTTTTTGTCTAAAGGAGGGGATCAGTTACGTGAGCTTCTTGTGAAAGGCTAGGAGGTTCTTGATTCCCCATGAAAAATACTTAAACCCATCCCTGGTCTGATTGTGAGGTTGGTCATTGGCTTGTTCACTCCTTCACTTCTGCATTCGTACCATTATTTCCCTCACAAAATTTCATATACCCACTTACCGATTCATTGATCCATCCTCACCTGCGTCTTGGATTCGTAAAGGGGAAGGAACTGTTGAAGATTATCCATAGGATAGTTGGTTGTAGTGGTTGTTGGTGCAATCCAGCCATGACTTGAGGCCTACATGTCTGAGATGCATTTGCCTGTGCTCTGTTTTTCTCACAATTGTGAGTCCTGAGAGTTCCATCATTGAGATTCTGGATCAGTTTTGTTGGAGACTTGGAAGGAGAAGGACTTCCTGAGGGGTTGCGTGGAAGAGAAGGGTGGAGGTCCATTCTCTTGGGTCGTATAATATGGTTATAAGAGAGATGGGTACTTGGATTGTTGTGGGTGCTAGGAAACCTGTGAGATCTTGAGAGTTGACTGGTTTGGGAACCCAAGTAACACTCTGGAATTATCCTTGTGGATTCATATCCCTAGCTTGGGGGTGACACTGTTGTTGAGATTTGGAGCAGTAGTGTCTACGGTTGGGTGGAATGTCCTTGGTTTGCAACCAGTTGGTGTCACCTTTTTATAAATATAAGTGCTCTTTGTTGTGATATTGTTATTTGTGTACGAATGTGTTTCGCTGTGTATTTTTAATTATCATTTAACTAAATCTTAGATTATGCATGCTTGCTGGATATTGTTGTGCATGTTGTTAAACCTTTTCTCTTATGTGTCCTTGTTAAATAAATAAGGTACTGGTAAGAGTACGAAGTCCAAGGGTGGGCTTCAAGGTAGTGTGCCCCAACCTATGGGTGGATGTGGATGTTACAAGAATACATCCACCTCTCAAACATATGTCTCTAATAATGAACCATAACAGTCATGTCATAACCAAATACAAGAGTATACCTCAATCAACCATGTATAAAATATGTACCTCAATCATGTGCCAAGTCAAATATACCTCAAGCATGTACCATACCACAACCAAGTATAATCTTCAAAACAAGCACATAAGAATACCTATACCCTTATAGTTGACTGGATACACAATAGGGATGACCTGTCAAATTTATTTTGACCTTAGGGACCTGGTATAATAATTTTCCACAAATATGTCTTGTCCTCGCGGGACTAAGAAATGATTTCATGCAGAGCCTCACATCACAGGCACTGTGCAACCCATAGGGATGCCTCACGGGACACTAGTAGTCTGACCTACAGAGTTCAACTAAACTAGGGTTTCCTCATAAAATGTCTCTCTCCTGTGCCACCATGAAACTCTCACACTTCTCACTTGTCACTACCTCATATTTCTCGATCGCAAAACTTGTCCAATAGATAACTAGTTCACTAGAAGATATTCAATAGAATAAGTGAGTGAATGTATTTATGAGAGACTCCTTGAGGTGTATTTATACTTTTTCAAAGTAACCTATCTACTTAATCTTATGGGCTTCTTTACTTTCTTGTTACAACCACTTTACGATTTCATTAAAGACTTGTAACCAACTAGGTGCTTCTTGACCATTCTTTGAGGCTTCTAACTTCTAAAGGCCATAACTACTCAACCATGAGGAACTACATGGCATACCACCTATCACTATAAATGAAATGAAGAGGAATATTCATCCATGCATGGGTTACCTGCATTTACACCATCCTTCATGACCTCTTTCTTCAATAAACTACAGGTTCCATAACCATACCTTTGGGGATATGAGACTTCTACAAGGGTTGACATCATTGAAAAACTATATTTAAACATTCTCCCCCTTTGGAATTTATGAAAAAAATGATGGCATGGTAACACTCATGCTCCTGCTCATGCCCACCCTATGACCATCGCTCCCCCTATGACCATCTCTCCCCTATGAGCATTTCTCCCTCTATGTCCATGCATTCTCTCTATTTGCATGCCTTTTTTCTCTCTCTCCCCCTTTGACATCAATGGAAGAGGGTAATTCTCCTATGGGGCTGCTTCCCCTGCCTACAAGCCTCTTCTTTCTCTTCATGGTGCTTCCTCATGTAAAAATCTGATGTATATGAAAATCATTCAAAATATTCTTCACTTGTATTCTTCAAGTATTTTTCTTCTCTCCCCCTATCTTATTATGCTCGATGTACTCTGGATCATTGTGGGGAAGAAAATACTCCAATTTTCCATCGAAGATAATCAAAGGTCTCCCTTGGAAGAGATATGGTGAAGATATCTGCAATATGCGCTTTTTTCCTAATGTACTCTAGCTTGATGTTCTTCTATGTAACATGTTCACGTAGAAAGTGAAACTTGATAAGAATGTGCTTCATCCTGGAATGAATTAATGGATTCTTAGAGATATTGATAGCACTAGTTTTATCACAAAGTATCATAATAGGATTGACATATTCCGCCAGTTTATCCTGAAATGTTTACTTCATCCAAATAACTTGAGTGCAACACTCTGCTAGTGTAATATACTATGTTTACACTAATGATTTTTTCTTGCTCAACCATGATACCAAACAATCACATAAGTAGAATTTTGTTCCAGTTGTACTTATTCTCTCATCAATGCTACCTGTCCAATATGCATCTATGTAGGAGACAAAAGATAGACCATTCTGTTTAAGATACCATATTCCAAAATATTTTGTTTCCATAAGATATTTCAATATTCTCTTTACTACTACAACATGAGTTTCTTTCGGTGCTTCTTGAAATATCACAACATGTTCAACTTCTTGCATCACATTGGGTCTTGACATTTTCATGTAGAGTAATTTGCCAATCACTCATTTGTAGAGTCTCTGATATGCATCCGTAGGTTCATCTTCCTTTCTCAACTTCCAACTAGTCTGCATAGGAGTTATTATGGGTTTACAATATTCCATTCCAAACTTCTTTATCATTTTTCTGATGTACTTGGTGTAGGATATGAAAATACCTTTATCAAACTGAAATATCTATTATCCCAAAAATAAAGTCAACTCATCGAGAAAATATATTTCTAACTCATTCTACATGTCTTTGGAAAACTTCTGACTCATCATATCATCATTGCTTCCAAAGATAATATCATCCACATAAAATTTAATTATCATTATATTGTCTTGATCCATTTTTATGTAGATATTGTTGTCTGCATATCCCTTCTTGAATCCTTGTTGTTGTAGATACCTGTCCAATTTTGAATACCATTCTTTGGGGGCATGCTTGAGTACATCTAATTATTTTTTCAACTTACAAACATAATATTCATTTTCTGATAGTAGAAACCCTTTAGGATGTTCGATGTAGAATTCTTCTTCTAATTCCCGTTTTAGAAAATTTAATTTTACATCCATCTGATACACCTTGATTCTTTTAGAAAATGCATAGGCTAAGATCAATCTAATTGTTTCCATCTTGGAAACTGGGGAAATGGTCCCTTCAAAATATATACCTTTAATATGAGTGTATCCTTTTCATACTAACCTTTCTTTGTTTTTGGTTACTTGTCCATCCTCGTTCAATTTGTTTTGAAAAACCCACTTTGTACCAATCACGTTCTTGTTATTTGGTCTTGGAACTAGTTCCCATGTGTCATTCTTCTCTATCTGATCAAATTCTTCATCCATAGCCTTTATCTAGTGTTCATATTTGTTTCCCTCTTCAAAATTGCTTGGTTCAACTATGAATAACAATGTTAGATTCCTTTGTTTTAGTGAACGTATCCTTCTTCGGGTTTCAGCTCCTACATCTTTACTCCCAAGAATATATTCCGGTGGATGTTTTTTGTGCACTCATGTCCAGGTGTCTTGGGAGGTATCTAATTCTCATATTCCTCTTGCTCTACTTCCGATTACTCTTCTTCTTTATCTTTTTCTTCTTCTTCTTCTTCTTCTTCTTTTAGACCTTCTTCGCCATTCCTCTGTTATTTATTTTTTCTTCTTTCTTCAGTATTTCGTTCACCTATCTCATCAATCGTTACTTTGATGCTTTCCACAATTTCATTGAGTCTTGGAATGAAGCATTTATATTCTTTGGTTTTTCTTGAATACCTAGTATTCCATTATCAATTCAGGAGTCAAATTTCCTAAGCCTTCCATATTCTCCTTTTATATAAAATTTACTTCCAAATACTCTAAAATTATTCACATTTTTTGGTCTTCTTTTCCATAACTTGTAGGGATTATTATCATTGTTACTTTTGAGCATTCCTTTGTTCAAGCTATGAATTGCTGTATGTACTTCCTTTGCCCAAAATATGTCGCTTAACTTGAAATATTTCAACATGGTTATGGCCATTTCCTGTACTCTTTTTTTCTTTCTTTCGACAACTCCATTATGTTGAGGTGTCCTGGTTGTTGAGAACTATATTTTTATTCCATGTTGACCACATAAATCCTTAAATTCATTTGATTTAAACTCTTTACAATTGTCTTATCTCAAACACTTTATTTTCAAATCCATTTTGGTTTCAACCATATATTTGTATATCTTGAAGTGTTTGAATGCCTATGACTTCTTCTTGAGAAATAAAAATGCAGTCATTCGTTTGTAGTCATCAACCAATAGAATAAAATATTGTTTTCCATTTAATCCATTCGTTCTTAAAGGTACACATAGGTCAGTGTGTACAATCTCTAATGGATTTGTCATGGAGTATTCTTTTGATTTGAACTTGGTCCTAGTTTGTTTTTCTTATAGACAATGCTCACATAGAGTATTTGTTGGCTATGAAATCTCACTCATTTATTTCACTGCCTCCTTTCTTTTGATTTTGAGTGCTTCCTAAGAAATATATTTCATTTCCAATTTCATTTAGGACATATAGGTTGTTTGGAGTTCTTATAGTTGTATCCACCAACTTGCCCGATCCTTATTTCCTTATTTCACATTATTCTCAGTAAAAAAAAAGTTGGTGTCCTTGATCACACATTTGACTTACACTTAGTAGATTGTGCTTCATATCTTAGACTAGTAGAACAATTTCTTCCTTGGCATGGTTTCTTCCAAGCTTGACTATACCTCTACCTATAATGCTGGTTGAGTTATCATTTCCAAATAAAATTGATCCATCATGTTCCTCCTTCAGGGTCAAATACCTTTTCTTGTCACCTTTGATAGGCTTTGAACAACTGTTGTCAACATACCACCAGCGTTTCTTGTGTTTCACTTGTAGAGAAATGAGCATTCTTCAGTTCTGAGTTGATCATGTTTCCTTCTCCATATTATTTTTGGTTGTTGTTTTATATCCTTTTTTGGTTCTCTTGGAGAAACAATTAGTCTACAATATTTGGCCATGTGTCCAAAATTGTTGCACTTGTAACACTCTATTTCATTACTTAGTGAACCAAAACTGTTTTGATTTATGTTTTGTGGTTCATGTGACTTTATGGGATAAAAATATTTCGAATACTCCTCATGTTTACTTGTGTTCTTGGAATAGTCTCTACAGTTTGCAACTTTGTGTCAAAAAATGTTACAATAATAGCATAAACCAAGAAAACTAGTTTGATACCTAGATGTAGGGGATATTATAAATGGTTTCTCTCTTATGATGCCTTCTTCTTCTTGAGATTTTTCTGATTTTTTATTCTATGTTATGAATCTTCTAGGTGGTCAATTTCCTTTGTGACTTTCATCTTGAGTCCCTCTGACTATTTATGCATAGTCTCTTTGTGCTGCTTCTTGTTTTGTCGTCTTGGAACTTGAACATTTCTCAATCGACATATGGTTGTATCATATCCCATACTTGTCATAGTATTGAATTTGAATGTTGATTATCTCATCCAACATCTTGGTACTATCCTTCTCCATATCTTTCTTCTGAAGATATTTTCTTAAGGTGACTATTTCTACTTCCAAGTTTTCTATCATCTTCTCCTTATCTTCTAACTGATTTTTGAGTGTTTCTTGAATCTTGTTTTCTTCCTCTACCCGGATTTTTAACTTTGAGATTAAATTCTCAATTTATTTTGAGCTGGAATTTTGAGATGCTTATTTATTCTTTAATACTACTTTGAGCGACTTATTTTTATTTCTTTCTTTCCCTAGTTCTTCTAAGGAGTTGATTAATTCTTCTCTGAGATCGACTTCACCTTATTCTTCAAAATTTTCTTCTTCATCATCTACTACCATGAAGATTACTCTTTAAAAATCACTATCACTATCATCATCCTCACGGGATGACGATATGTCTTCCTTTGAGTAGAGACTTTTCTTGAAGAAATTATTTTTGTTCCTTCTCTTGTCTCCCTTTTTATTTTTATTTTTATTCTTAGGATATTCTTCTTCATCGCTAGATTTATTCTTTGAATAAGTACATTTAGAAGAAAAATGACCAATACCATCACAATTAAACATTTCAATGGAATCATGCCTTTGTACTTTCTGGTTCCTATTTTCAACTTTCTCATGAAGTTTGCCACTTTTTCATCTTCTTATGAATCATCGTTGTAGTTAGAATCTGGATTTGACTTTATCTTTTTATGCTTCTTTGTCTTCTTAGATTATTTGAACATTGGTTCCTTAGTGATTGGGTTATCTTTTTATATCCTCATTTCATAATCTATGAATATTCCATGTATCTTGTCCATGCTCAAACTGTCAAGATATGTTTTTTCTTGCAGAGATAATATATTAGGATCAAATCTCATAGGAAGAGATCTTAGAACTTTTTGAACGATAAATGATTCATCAACTTATTCTTCTAGTCATCTAATATTGTTCATTGTTTCATCAACTCCTAGAAAGTAGGATGCAATATATTTGTCTTCCTTCATATTCAATTACTCAAACTTATCTCTAATGGTTTGAAGCATAGTTTCCTTGACTTTGGTATCTCCTTCGTAAATATTTTGAACTGTATCCCAAAGATCCTTTGTGGTCTTGCAATGCATAAATTTTACAAACACAGAATCATCCATACTACTCATAATGGCTCCTTTAGCCTTTGAATTGTTTTCGCTGAGTTTATTTCCATCGTTTTCAATTGGGGGAGTGTCAGGTACTTTATATACATTTACTGTTGCTTCCAAACATAAAATTCTTGTGCTTGTAAGTTTTTTTTCATCCTTTTATTCCAAAATGAATCGTTCTAACCATCAAACCTTGGTTTTCCAATTGATCTCCTTCCATTGTTTAAATTGTTTATTGAAGGACCTACTATGATACCAATTCTTGGAATACTGAGGGGGGGGTGAATCAATATGAGCACTTTATTATCACTTTTAACCACAATATGTAATCAATAATTTAATCAACAATATATCATCAATATATAATGAGAAGTATAAATAACCAGAGTATAATAGACATCCACATAAATAGATTACACTAGGATTTATGTGGAAACCCAAATGGGAGAAACCAGATAATGCTTTTCTTATACATAAAAATAATATATTCATTGGAAGCACCAAATTTCCAATTCCATAGCTACAACTGGAAGGAGGATACAACCCCCTATTTATAAGATCCAACTAGAAGGAAGATACAACTCCCTAAATTCTCTTTCTCCAACCAGAAGGAGGCTACAACCCCTTGATTATTAGGCTCCAACCTGAAGGAAGCTCCAAATCCTTGTGTTATCTAGAACCAATGAGAAGGAGGCTACAACCCTTGTCATTGCCCCATCTTGTCACCCTGCATTACAAGTGTAGACAAAATAGTCACGACCACAATCACTGCCACTATCACTATCACTGCCACTGTCACATCAACCTATAACCTGTCAACCTATCGTTGCATCCAACCTGTCACTATCATTGTACAATCAAATTGTAACTGATCATTAGCATATGTTATACGAAAACCTCTGTAGCCAACCAGATACACAATAGTGCTGACCTATGAGCTTTCCTCTGACCTCAGGGACTTGGTACAAGAATTTCCACCGAACCTGTCTTGTCCTCCTCAGACTAAGACATGATTTCATGTGGGCCCTTGCATGATAGGAATTGTTCCACTCGTGAAGCTACATCGCGGGATACTAGTAGTATGACTCGTAGCGGTAAACCAAACTAGGGTTTCATCAAAACATTTATCTCTCTGCTGCAACCCTGAAACTACTACACTTCTCACTTATCGCTACCTCATATTTCTTCGTCAAAAAACTTGTCTAATAGATCACTAGTTCACTAGAATATATTCAATAGAACAAGTTTGTTAATGTACTTATGAGAGACTCCTTTAGGTATATTTATACTTTTTCAAGTTCTCCTTAATCTTAGGGGATTCTACATTTTCTTGTTACAACCACTTTATCCTTTCATTAAAGACTCATTATAGACTTGTAACCAACTAGGGGATTCTAAATTCTCAAGGTCATAACTCCTTAATTGGGAGGAACCACATGGTGTACCACCTATCATCGAAAATGGTATGACAAGGAATATCCATCTATGACTGAGTTACTTGCATTTACACCATCCTTCATGATATTTTTCTTTGATCAAATACGGGTTCCATAACCAATATTTCAACAATATAGGTCACTCATCATATAAATCACAATTGTAAAAACATTGAACATTACATTGGTAATATTAGTAACACAATGCTTTAATATATTACAAAATTATACCAAACACTTATTAGAAGCATGGAGATTTTATTCCTAATAATAAACATGAAACCAACCCCTTTATAAAAAAAAATATTGAATTAATAAATGCATTTACATTAGTTCTATTGAAAATACAAAGATTCAATTACGCAAACATATTTTTCTTATGCCATACGAGGTTGTCTACATAAAAGAGATCAAATTCATGGTGTGATATCATTGTCCCAGGTTTGTTGCTAGAAGATGGTATGATAATATTGGTAAGGTGAAGAAGACATCCATTTTCATCAACCATATTATTACAATAGATTTCTCCTAATAAGAGCTTGCAGAATTTCAGGACTAGAGGAATATCTTGAGCATCAGAACTCGATCTTAAATCTTGATCCTGCAAAAGTCAATGAACAATTATTAAACTACACTAGCAAACACAACACAAAATGAATGGGATAAATGAATTATAATTAAATCAAGACGTACTGCAATTGGCATGAGAGAAATTGAAGGAGTTACAAAGATACATAACAAGGTGATGTTGGAATCCGAAGAATTAGCCATTTGATATTATAGTTCTTTTTTTCTTGTATTTGAACCAAAAATCGTCATCTTGGGTAGAATAGAATAATATAACTTAGAAATAACTTAAAATAACTTTTATAAGTTGAAAACATACTTAAAAAATTATTGTTTTTCCCTACAATATCATTGTTTTTTTTTTTTCTGTCCATGAGGTGTAAGACAGTCGATGAGAGAGTGTGTTGTTAAGGCACTATGTGATGTTAAATTCATCGGTTCAAAACCTGTGGGGACAAAAAATCCAGCCATGTTAAGGGTTGGTGTGGCTCAGGCTGGGTGTGATCCCCAGGTTATTTTGACGGCTTAGATGCCCGTAATTCATGGTTTCTCAAGCCATTGTATAGTCTAGAAGGCCATAAACAAACTAGGAAACAAAAAACAAATAATTTCTTTTTTTGCCCAACTATACAAGAAATATCAACACCACTTTACAAAATATCAAAACATTACTCAATTCATGAAAATATCATCATCAAACATAAACAATGTGAATTTGATGCTTAACCCTTCTCTCACTCTCTTCCTCCTTCCATACCCTTCTCTCCCTATATTCCCCCCCCTCTCTCTCCTGCATGAACCCCTCTCTCCCCCTCACTCTATATCCCCTTCCCTCCCTCACTCAATTTACCCCCTTTCCTCTCACCCCTCCCTCTCTCACCCACTAGTGAACTTTATCATTTGAAAATGCATAGGTGTGTATGTATAATCAAAATATAGGGTCAGTGCATTTAAATGAGATAAGTATTGAAGGTTGACCTTCGATATTGCCTCCACAAAGAAAAACCTCTGCAAACTTTAAACGTGGATCCTTTCATTTACATTATGCAAATGTAACTGTCTTACATTTTTTTATTACTTACAAACCTCCCCAGTGCATTTTTACTTACACATCGCACTGGTGCGTTTCAAATTATCTACACATCAACTGAAGCAAGTTAAAAAAATAATCTGCACTAACTATCAATACTTTGAAATTTATTACAAAAGGAAATCAATGCATTATGCATACCATTCTAGTGCACTATGAATACCACATTGGTGCAATATGCACATAATATCACAAAGAAAAACATAACTTCTGAAAAATTGGCGCACATGTTTATCATCAATGCTATGAAATATACAACGGAAAAATCAGTGGGAATTTGAGTATTTTTTTTTTAATAAGGAAAACCATATTCATTGTTTTATCATTTTCCAAATTTTACAAATGATATTTCTGCAATAGATATTTATCAAAAAATATTTCTGAGCGGGTGGGTTTTTTTTTAAGAGCCAAATTTCAGGGGGACTAATGTACGTCACATATAGATCTATAGAGTATACATTTTAGGTATATTATTTCATTCTATTAATAATATTTATCATTCTCTTATTTTATTTAAACAATTTTCAATGCATTCTCAAACAAATAAAAAAGGGTTTCATACTTACCTTTAGTATTGGAATCCCTAATTTCCTCATTGTTCTTTTGTTTTCTCCTTCTATATTTCATAAGAAGATTTTTTTTTAGCACAATTTATTGATAGGATTTAGCCCAATTTTTAGCACAATTTCTTGATAGGTGTTTCCTATCCATTGCAATGAAACCACTTATTGAATTGGATCCTAAACCCTCATGTCCTTGTCAATTTTTTTTTTAACTTCTTCGTGGTGACCAGTGCGCTATTTACACAATAAGTACACCAAAGTGTATTTTTTTGTAAACAACACCGCTTTATTTAAATTCACAATATTATTAAAAATCCTTTTCTCATTTGGAAATGCGTATTTTATTGAAGAACACATTGGGGAACATTTGTTACAAGGCACAACGTTGAGTTTAAAATGGAAAAAATGAAAATTTCCATTTCTTACATGATCGAAGATGCATAATAAATAGTACTTAGAAATTCATACTTTTCTTGATCCATAGAAGACTGGATGAATATACAAATTTGTAAAACATTTTTCAATTTCACAACAACATTGTTATACTATATTGTTGCATACAAATTTTGTTAAGACCCGAGTGTGACTTCTCTTAATATATGCATCAGGTTCTTATTTTTTTAAACTAATATTTTTTTATCGTTTTTTCCACGGATCTTTTGAAAATTCCAAGGGAAAAACAAGGGGAAAACAAATACATGTTGGTATGGATGTCCAAAAAAGTGTAAAATAATATGTTAAAATAAATGAACACAATTTCATCGCAAGAGGATCCATCCCATTTACATTTTGGATTAGAGGTATATAATAATTTTTAAATTCCTTTATGTAAATTGAATTTAAGTATCACGTGAAATACTAATTTTCAATTTTTTTGTTGCATAAATTAAAAATAAATAGAATCCATTCATCTCATTAGACATGAAAATGAGGAATAAGATAGTTGATCACAAAATTTGTGAGTATTTATATATATATATATATATATATATTTTATATGTCTGGAGGAATCAACAACTAGTTGGGCACGTGCTCACGTTACACGTGGCCGTGTTATCCAACTGCTACCACTATAACCTCCAGGTGTTCCCACGATGCCCCTTACACGACACACATTCTAAGCCGGGGGGAGTTGAACTCGAAACCTCATGGAACTTCATTTTCACGACACTTGCCAATTGAGCTGTGCCCTCGGGGGCGTGAGTATTTACATTTTCACCCTTTCCTAATATTTCATATTTTCTGTAATATTTACATTTAAATAATTAATTTACACTTGTCCATGGATGTCTTCTACTAGGTGTTAACTTACAAAGATAAGCCAACCCATGAATTGATAAAAAATGAGTTGAGTATTGGTTGTGAGTATATGTTGAAGAATGAAATTTTAATTGAATAATTTGTAAGTAGGTATGTTGTTTAACTTTCCTCATTTTATAATTAATGAGAAAACAGGAAAACTTTATATTGATTATATCGGCTATGTTTTGTCATGTTGTATTAAACATGCAAGAAACAAAGTATAGAATGTAGATATCAAAGGACATTTTGAGAGAATTCAGGAAGCATGGCTTCGAAAGAATGTGTATTTTTTATGAAATACTTGGTGCTAAGGTATGCTTTTTTATTTATGCAATCAAGTATATTCTACTATATATATAAATTTAGATATACTTATTACAATTTATTTCTATGTTTGGAGATGGAAGCTGAATGGGAAGAACATAAAAAACAAGTGTATCGTCAATAAAACATTATGTTAAAAACCAAAGTACAATATCACTTACACGTGATGAACAAATGAGGCATACATGCAACACGAGAAATTTCAACAGTTCAACTAATGAATGACAATCAATATAATTGAATGTTACTGAAAGTTGTGTATATTGGAATATTTGTCTGTGAAAATCAGGGTTTTTGTTTAATGTAATCGACATATTGTCCCAATTACATGAGGAAATGTTATCAATAAGTGTAACAATTGCAAATTTGTTGCAAATTTATTATTGTACTAGAGTAATACGTTGTCCCTTTTTGTATGACAATGGGTCTCTTATTCATATATAATAAAATTGGTTTCTTATTTCATTGCATTGTCTACTGTTGCAAAATGTTGTGTTCATGAATAAATAATGTGTGGATGATTTGCATTGATACAAATAATAGAGGTTTAATTTTTTAGCTAACGAATTAATGCAATAACATAAATATAAACCTATATTATTATAAAAAAAAAATGATGTTGAAATAATTAATTGAAATTTGTAAAAAATAGTGAATTAAATTATATACATATCAATGCATTATATTCTTTTGAACTCACTAGAACCATAATATAGACATCGGTGCATTTTGAGGAATCATATGTATTGGTAAAAATTAATTAAAATAATGCATTGGCATGTACTATTGATGAAATGCATCATTTCGTAAATGATATAATGTATAATAATATTATTGTTTCAAAATTGTATAATGCTCATGATTGACACATTTGTATGTGCGTTATATAATTTTACGTTATATAATTTTATCATACCAGTGTGTTCTATATATTATAGACATCGTAGAGATAAATATTATTTATGCGCCAGTGCCATTACTATATTATATGCACTGATGCATACTAGAAATAATGTTTCTGACATATCAGTATGTACTAATTACAAAAACACTGGGGCACATTCTATATTAAATGCTCTAGGTCTCTAAATAACATTATAGCAATGGGTATAATTGTAACTTAATTGCAATGACACACATTAATCCTAAAGAACGTCGGTGCTATCTGTCACCTAATCGCATCTAGGCATAAAAATACTTAAGTGCACCAATGCATCATCAGAGAAGCACATGGAATTGGTGCATAATAATTATAAAAGCATCAGTGTTCTGCATACAATGAAAAAGGGGGAACCAATGTGCATTAGTTTTAATTGCACTAGCGAGTTTTTTTATTATATTCAGGTGTGAGAAATTTTTATTATATTATTTTACTTAGGAATTTGATTATATTAACTTACCAATGCATTTGTTTCAATACCCCATCGATTCATTTTCAAAAGAAACACACTGAAAAAAAACCTCCTCTATAACCTTTGGAGTAGGCAGAAGAGTGGGGTATATAGCGAGAGGGATATAGGG
>SNQJ01S0016071.1:17125-29466 GCA_010110895.2 Picea sitchensis
ATTTGTTTTCCTTAAGTAACTTCAAGCAACAATCAACAATGGAATAAGCGCGCAACAGCTAAAACACACTTTTTATCTCTTTAATTTGTCGCAATTGTACTTAATCTCGCATTTTCTATTTTATGATGATCTCACAAATTTTATTGCAGTATTAATACTAAGTTTGATTGTAGGAATGAAGGCGCTCGCATTCCATGTCACAACGATTTTCATGAATTGCAATTTTTTTTTGAAAAACATGGTTGTTGCGAGCTTGAAGGAGCTGACTCTGATTATACACATCATGATGATTGTTGTTACACAAAACCCATCCATACAACCATTTTGCGTCATGAATGCTTTCCCCCATTTCTCCTTCAAATGCACATTAGTCATCCATGTCTTGAAGTCCACTTTTCATTGCCTTGTCCATCATAACTTCACATACGCCTATATTTATGAGTCGCATACATCTCTTTTCTATTTTTCTATTCATTTTTCCTTGAAAATAAAACCATTCAGTTCCCTTTTGACGACTACATTACCCTGCTTTCTTTTTCATACACACTGTTGCTACCAAGATCTTTTCATCTATAGTCCTACCAATCATTTTGTACAACTCATGTTGATTGATGTGGGATTCCTTAAGGTGCACCTTTCAACAAGTCTTGCCCCATCGACCTCAACACCTTATCTGGGATATAGTCTATTGTTCCTTTCAAGTATCTGGAGGATTGCATGCCTTAATGGCAAGTTCTCTTGCTGAAAATCATGGGAATACATCATTGTCCCTTGATCATCAGATCTTACAAGTGGCTTGACATCATCTCATTCATTCACACTTCGCAAGATGTACTCGGGTACCTTGGCACTCATTGACATCAATGGTGAGTTTGTCTCGCATTGGTTAACGTCATTCATCAATGGTCGGTAATCCAATGACTTTTCTTCATGCTCGATATCAACATATTCATTCACATGACTAGAATTGTACCATCGGGTTTAGCAATGGATAAAGACTATACACTTATCCATGACTCCTCAACAATTACAGCAGCACGACTTCGGTTATATGAGAGTACTACATTTCCACTTTCATACTTCCTCTTTTCCATGATTCATCAGTAGCAGTTCAGATTCCTCTAGTTCACATTCTCTGATCTAGCAGTTACAACAGTCACAACTACACCAGTAGTCACCTTTCACATGATCCTGCAACAATGACATCTTCTATGCTCCAGCAACCGCATCAGCCATATTCCTATTGCATAGTTCATCAACATTTTGGGTAAATGGATGTATGTTATTTTCTAAACTTTAATCATGCAATTCCTTACATGCTAGAGTGAATGAATTTGGAAAACTCCCTCACCATGCTCCCTTTCCTTTTCACTTCTATGACTCATGCTATGTTGCATGAGGACATTCAACCAATTTAGTTGGGAGGGGGAAATATATTCGTTATCATCACTCCATTTTTCGACTACTATCATTCCATTTTTCGTCTCATTTACCAGTTATGAACATTTCGTTTCCAACATTTCTTTTCCAATGATATTTTGTTGCACTTTGCTTCATAAGCATTGATATACATATTGGCATGATTCAAAAATATGAAAAAGGGATTTCTTATACTCAGTGATGTTTCCTTATGCACATTGATAGAATATATTTTCTAGTAAGAATATGGGCAAATTATTATCATAATAACAAGAGAACAAATAATGAAATGAATGTTGTTTACACAAGAACCAACATGTTATTATCATAACAATAAGAGAACAAATAACGAAATGAATGTTACTTACAAAATAACCAACATTCTCTATATTCATGGTTGTCACACAAGAACCAACCATAAGAAAATGTCAGTTGTTACTCATGTAAATCCCATCCTAGAAATATTCATTATCATCAGTCAAAGCCAAAATTCAGATGCCAAAATTTCTTGAGAAGATCCATGCACAGTTGCATGAGGACATGCAACAAGTTCAGTTGGGGGGTATGTTGGGACTCAGAAATGTCGTACTTCCATCCACCTTTCCCTTGACCATTCTTTACATTTCATCGCCCCATTAACCTTTCATGATACCATTTTCATAATTAAATATGGGTTTAACCTTATTATTTTCCAAATCATTTATTTTAGTATTAAAAGGGAATTTGTGATTAAATATTAGAAAATTGACATGTTTTCATATATATCTAAAAAATGTGTGAGCTTTATCATGTGTAGGAATATGTGAAGGATTAATTCAAAAAGACTTCTCGAATACTTCCTCCACCATTTCAAGATTTGAGGAGATAATTCAAGCCTATTCCAAGGAGAAGATCAAGAAGATATGTTTTAGGGAAATAGTATTGTATCTTAACACCAAATTTTAGAATCAAATATTGAGTTTAATCCTTGCTCCCATGTCTAAAATGAATGCACAAATATTTACAGATTTTGTTTTTACTGTGACAAAGGCCTAGTAATTTGATAAATGCATACACAAATATTTGAGTCAATGTATTAATTTTTGATATATTGTATAATAAATTTTCCAATAGATTTCATCCAAATTTCATCAAAACTTTATTCATCTTAAGTATTGTTGGGTTTGTATTTTCACTGTTTTATTGCAATGATTAAATCCTTTTGGCATCGATATTGAATATGCTATGCTTTCTATTAGCCATTTTGAAGGAGTTTCAAAGGTTTATATATCAATTCATCATGGATTCACATCAGGTATGTAGAATTATCATTTTTGCAATGATTTTATGATTAATTAATCTCAATTAATTGATTATGAAGATCTATTGTTCCGTTTTTCTTGCAACAGGTCAGAATTCCAATCCGATCCTCCATTCGGACCTTCATCCGACACTATTACAGAAAGCTAACTTCAATATTAATTTTTGGAAGGATGAGGTTGAATCAGAAAAATCCGGCACATGGGTTTTGTGCATAATATGCCCAATTAGGTCCCTTTTAGGCCGTTTCCTGAAATTGTGGATGGATTGAGAGCCGTTTGTGGTTTTCGATTCAGCATCTGGCACTCCATCCGACACAGGATCTAGCACTCGAAGCGTAGAGGAGTTGACGTTTGGTGCATTGGCAGCCTGTGGTGGACGAATCGACGATATAGGTTTTGTGCCCCTTCGTGCCCCCCAACTACAGAGATTATTACACCTTAGATTGGGCAGTTATGTTGATCATTGAATGACTCATAGATTTTCTAGAAGCTAAAGCTGCTAGCAACTCATTTAATGAATTTGCCATTTTTAGAGGAGGTCAACCCTTCCAGTGGTCGACCTCTTGAGTTGTAATTTACCTATAAATACCACTAGCAGTAGTAAGACATCAGAAATCATTTTTAAGAATTTTTTCACTGTGCAATTCAGACATTTCTTTGCAAACTTGTGTTCCAGACTATGTTTTTAATTAATGATAGAATCATGTTGAATCAAGCATGCGTTTTGTTGTTGAAGAATAGCCACGACCTGTTGGGGGGCCCACCAGTGGTCTGGGTGACTATATAGATATATCGTGTGTTTATATCATTTGCCTAGTTAGAATTTGCATTGTTTCTTTGTTGTATGTATCTTTTAGTTTTAATTATTGTGCATTCTTATTGTAATTTAATTATCTAATTCGTCTTTCTTTAAATTGCAGTTTGCTTATAGGAGTTGGTTATTTGCGATGTTGTGTTTCTTATTTCTTAGCAATTGTCCTGCAGGCTACTAAATTAGATGATGTATTGAAGTTTTAATTTGGTTTTTGAAAATTAAAATAGAGTATTATTTAGATAGTGGATTAGTGTAAACAAAGTTTTAATTTAGGATCGTTTGTAATCTTTAATGGATTAATAGTTGCAAGTTTTATTAGTTGTAAACAAGCTAAATTTAATTATTAGTTCAGTTATGATTTCATAAATCTATTTGGTTCATTTATCTTTCTTTAGTACGATAGGATAGGAATGGAGTTATATTTTGTTACAACATTCTAGCTTTGAAATATGAGTTTTAATGATAGGATTAGTTCAATTTAGATCATAAAATCTCAGTTATGGATTTGAATTGTAATTTTAATTAGAAGAGAATTTGAATTAAGATTTTTAATTACGAGTTCATAAGTTTGTATATTTTCTTGAATTAGTTTTGAGTTTGTAGATTTCTATAAGGAGTATTTTCAATGTTATTTGAGTTACGAATTAGAATTAGAATTTATAATTAGTGTTAGTTATGGGTTTGTGGATTTGCTTGAATTAATGTTTATTCTTTGTAGGATAGAAATGGTTATGAGTTATTTTTAAGAATAGAGTTCACTTGTCAAAATAATTTTGATAGGTTAGTTGTTGACTTCATTATTTTCTCAAAGATAGATAGCTTGCTTGTTGTTGCTTACTTAAAAAAAATTGAATAGATTAACTAGCTTTAAAATAGATTACTATTTGCTTATTTAGAAATAGTCCATCAATTCCTTGTTTGAATTTTCTTAGGTTAAATAGTTCATAATTATAGAATTTCTTAAAGCTCTTCATTATTTGAGTTTATTGACATTAGATTAGGCGAGGCTAAGCTAGATTAGATCTCTAGACTTGCATATACAGTGTTGGCACCTCGAAGCTTATGAGCCCTGGGTTGACAATTTAATGTCGAATTAGATAGCATATATTTTACTCGACATGTATCACACCCAATCCATGCCCAATTCATATCTAGAATGAAAACATTTCCAGATTTATGCATAAATAGGAATGTAGTATTTTGACTTTTTCACAACCATTCGTTTGAATTGGAGTCTAAATTTTTTAGATTATATAGAGGATAGAGTTCCATATATTCCCTAAAAATTTCATCAACATATGTTGAGTTCAGTAGGTGAATTTGATTCAATCACATGCTACAATAGAAAATGAAAAAATTTCTTCCACATATTTATTTTTCCAATTTGACTTTCAATATTCAAAGTCTTACTAGTGGATTGTATTTTCAAGTTAAAGAGGTGCTATTTAACTATGTATTAATTAATAAAATCTTTAGGATACCCCAAGAAATAAAACAACTTGGTAATTGAACAACCATCTCCTCATAGTTTAAATATTTGAAAGTTTGAAGTAATGAGGGCTATTGGCTCTCCATTTTTTGGTCTTCTATAGTTGCTAGTAGTGTTGTGTGACTTAGATATCCATCCAGAGGTTATATTAATGCAATAAGTCATGAAAGCATTGACCATTGATTTCAATAAAGATTGCAAAATTGTGGTTTTAAGTTTCTTCTATTTGAATTTAATTGCAGTTGTTGTGTGGATGTGTGTTTCCAATGTGTGACTTTGATTGTATGCCCATTGATACTTCATTAGGGGACAATTTGTGCCATATTGCATGGGTATATATCTTCTAAATTAGTTAATATCCCATTTGTCTCTCTAACTTTCCTTTTCTTGGATTCCTACTTTGGTTGTTCACAAATAATCATAGAGTTATGATATGTATTTTCCTCAATACATTGTTCAAAAGGAAAAAAAAAACTTTTGGTGGATATTGTGTTACATTCTTTTACATAACATGAGAACACCATGGAAACATAATAACCACATCATAATTACATGCCACTAGTGGGGCTCATATGCATTCACTAGTTGGTATTTGACCTTGACCTCTACATTAGGAATCCATACACTCACAGTTACATTATTTACTGATAGGGTTATTTAACTCGGCCCACATTACCTGAATCCCATCACATAAAAAATAATATACAAATAATACACGATTTACCATATTATATTATAGGGGTCAAAACCAAGGGTATTGCTTTCCCCTTCCCCTTTTTTGTAATAACACTATCCTTATTAAACTTTTCGTTTGAGCAAAGAAACCATGTCTTCATTCTTTATAAGGTGAATATTCAATGCTATCCTCTTCATTGCAAACTTGATTTCACTAGCTATCTTAGACAACAATGAGTGATCCATAAAGAAGGGACTCATAGCCCACTCGCTTCACCAACACAAATCCTTTGTGAGAGTATCTTCTAAGATATGTTCTTGGGATTATGTAAATAGATCTATCTCAGTTTTGTATGGTGTTTTTCTGTCAGAAGGGATACTAGGCCTTTATCCCTTTGTATTGTTCAAGGATCTATTGTTTCTATTTACTATAAGGCCAACACTCTATCACCGAGAACTATGCCTTTAGATTCTTCTTATGGTTGCAAGGCATTCACTATGAAACCAATGGAAACAAGCCATTGCAATCCCCTATGTTTTATATCCCTCAATAGGGACGTGAGGATGGAAGGTTTGTTGGCTTCAACGCTTGGTTTTGGAATAGAGTTACCCGTTAATTATGTCTTTAATGGGAAGGAAATTGATGGTAGTATTCTTCAAAAGAATGTACCATAACACGCCTTATATCCATTTCCCTGCCAACATGTTATTAAATGACCTCTTCAATTGTTCAATATAGGTGTTTGAAGTGGCTCTTACAAATAATAGAAGATTTATCTTGTTTGGTTGGTTTTAAGGGAACCTATAAAGGAATATCATAGATATGGAAACTTTTCTAGTCAGATAGAGTAGGGGATGTGTATATTATTATTTGAAAAATTACATTATTGCCTACAGTCAACCAAAAGACCAGCCATGAACTAAATTGACCAACATTGCAATGAGTTGACTCAAGCTATGGAGAATTCAGCCTATCTTGTGTGAATCAACTAACTGAAGGGAAAATTGACCAACAATGAATTTAAATTCCTAATTAAGTGAATTAAGTCGACTGGGCAAGAGAGAATGACCAAGTAAGTGATTTCAACTCACAATGCAAGAAATTGACCAATGACTAAAGTTAGTTGGGCATGAGTCAAGTCAATCAACAATGAGAGTACTTCGACCAATCAAAAGTTGAATCGACTAGGTAATTAGTTGACCAGGAAAATGGAAGTTTACCAGGTAAGTATAAGTCAACTAGGTTGGAGTGAATTAACCAACATAAGAGTAAGTCGACTAGGGGGGATACAATCAACCAACAAGAGTGGAAACTCAACCAAACAATGAACAATTTGACCTTTGAGAGATAAAATCAACTCAAACAATTGATTGTTGGTTGAGGGAGCAAGGAATGGGCCAAACAATGAGAAATTAACCTAGTTGAGTATAGAATCACCCAAGCAATGAGAAATTTCCTAGCTATGTATAGAGTTTCCCAAGCAAGTGGAAATCAGTCGAGACAAGTGGGAAAACGTCCCAAGGATCACTTGCAAAAAATACCAAGAAAGTGGAAAAATGTCCCAAGAAATTGAAAAATGACCCAAGCAATTGGAAAACATCCCAAGTATTTTCAAAACGACTTGGACAATTGGAAAATGACCCAGAAAAATAAATTTGACTAAGAGACAATGTCGACAGACTCAATAGACAAAAATGCCTATAATTTAGAGGTCAAATTAGAAATCAAACTAATAAATTGAAAAAGGCGCTTAATGGAAACTGCAAATCTCTCATCTCAAGGTAAATCCAATGGTGGGGATCAAAGTTGTTGGCTTTACAAAAAATGTATGGGAAGGGATTTTTGAGTGTTTCTTAAGGAAACACAGAGGTTAGTTCTTTATTTTCCTCATGAATTCAATTGGAGGAATCATTAAAAAAATTGGGAATTCATACATTATCTCATAAGTGAAACAATTATAAAATATATCTTAACATAATGAATTCACAGAAAGAAAAATCCAAGCCATATAAGACACAAGGGCCAGAATGTTTACCCAGGAAACCCAAATGGGAAAACCAACTTCGAATGGGGCTCAATTTGTTTTCATTCTAGAAATCTTTGGTTACAATGCAACTAATGGTCTTTGTGCATCCTCCTCTCTTTGACCAAAATACCCATTTAGAGTGAAAATAATGGAGGAAATGGGGAGAGCTGGATGTAAGGGAAAGGCCAACAACCATGACCTTTCATTTTTCATTCCTCATCCCTCTCTCCTATTCAATTTTCTCATTAAATTTAGTTATGTATTTCCCTCTTATGTTCTCATCTTTGTGTTATTCAAATTTCATATTTACATTGCTTACATAGATTTTAGACCTTCATGAATTGCCAGTTTAATCTTGCAAGTACTGATTCTTACCCATTCATTAGTTTGGATCCATTTCAAATCAATGAGACAACGATTTATTTTATTGCTTTGATACGTTTCCAAGGCCTTATCATTGAAGTGTATATGTAGATAGAAATCATCAAAGGAAAGAATACTCATCATAAAAAAATTATGCAACAATTATTTAATGCATGGGAATTTATATAGATTCATAACCAAAGCATGTATATTCACAAAACAAGATACAATATGCAATTTCAACCCAATACTTATATATCTAAATATATGTCTACTTCACATGGCTACCAAATGAAAGATTTATCTTAATATCTTCTCTTACACACCTAACATATATTTCCTCTTGATTTAAAGAAAAATTTGTCATAAATATGATACAATAGATTCATTCAAGTCAAAATTTTCTAGCCACTCACCCTTGCATCTTTAGGCATCTCCTTCTCTACTAAATAGTCCCTTTCACAATCCATCATTTATGAAGCCTTGATTCGGATTTTATGAGCAGAATGAAATGAATACAAATTATTATAAAAATATTCTTAACACAGAATAACAGATATGGAGTAAGTTGGTTTCTATTCAATAAGGAAATAAGATGAAACTATAAAATGCAGCGGAAACAAGCTTGCTAGACTAGTGGTGGCTTATCTCTGAGAAGAGATGTGACGAATGCGCTCATTCGGAAGAAGATGATTACAATGAGACTCTAAAGGACATTTTACAATAAACAAGAATGTCAAAAACTCTAGACAACCAAAAACCTAACCCTAAGAGATGAAGCACCAAAAATCATGTAGGCCTCATTTGGGTAAGTTAGTACATCAACTTCTTGGGGCCGTAACGTTTGCATACGGTCTTCATTTTAGGCGCACAATATCTCGTTGGAAAGTTCTATCCGAGGAATACACATGTTGTCGTCAGAATTTGACTCCATCCATATTTTTACTATGGTGAGCCCTAAAAACGTTGTTTAGGGACTCAAAACGGCCCCAGAAGTCAAGGACCTGAAAACTAGGAAAAAACTGCCAAACTAGAAAACTACCAAAATGAGCCAGTTGGAATAGGTGGGAGACCACCGAAATCCATATGGATAAATCCTCCTCCCTTATGAATCAATGGTCTCCATTGCGTTGAGTTCCCCCATCAGATGAGGAAATTTCTGCTAAATTTGGCCCCGGGTGAGCCACTTGCCTCTGTGTAGGAGTTGCCTTGCTTTGACAATTCGATAAAGCTGCATCCTTTGTTGGTGAGTTCCCTTGACCTATTTTTCCACAATATGATCACTAGATTTCTGTTGTATGTAGTCGAGGTTGAGCTATGTTGGTGTCAGTTGTTCTGCTACCTCTGAGCTGTCCAATAATGGTGGGAAATAAGGTCAAAGGAGATCCACGTTGAACACTAGGTGCAGGCCAAGGAAAGGAGGATTATTGAGCTCAAAAGAATTATCACCCACAACCTTAGTGATGGTGTACGACCCATAACAGAGTGGGAGAAACTTCTTATGGGGTCTTGTAAGGCATTCTTTCTGCAAGTGCAACCAAACTTTGTCGCCCACCTGAAACTTATGTGGCACCTGATGTTGATAATGACATTGCTTGTACTTGTCATTGGACTTCTGTAGGATATCCTGAACCTTTTGGTGGATGTGATGGATCTTTTCAATGAACCAGGTGGCTTTGTCAGCTTCAGTTGGAGCAGGAGATGAGTTGGCCAAGGTGACTGCAATGGGTAGTGAAACATCTATGGGGCCCAATGGTTGGAATTCCAACCCCATCTGAAAGGGGTTGTGGCAGTTGATATATACAGGGCCCGGTTGTAGCTATGTTGGACATATGGAAGACTCTCATCCCATGTGAAAGGTTTCTTGTAATTATACATGTGCAGGATATGAATGACGATTCGATTTACGAAATCAGTTTGGTCGTCTGCCTGGGGGTGGAAGGTCATGGATTTGGTGATCTTGGTGTCTATAAGTGACCAGAGGCTCGACCAGAATGTGCTGAGAAATCGACTATCCCAATCTAAGAAATGGTTTTTGGTATTCCAAAATGTACCCAGAATTTTTCAAAGAAGAGCTTGGCAGTGGCCTCTACTGTGATGCTCTTCTTCCAGGTGGCTAGAATATCCATCTTAGAAAATTGATCAACAACCACAAAAACACAGTCATTTCCCCACTTGGTGGATGGGATGCCTGACATGTATTCCATTGAGATGGATTCCCATGGCATGTTAGGAGTAGGTAGAGGGGTGTACAAGCTCTATTTCTTAGTGGTCAGTTTCGTAATAGCACAGGAAGTGCAGGACCTGATATACTTGCTGACCTATTGTCGAAGTTTCAACTAGTAGAAATGTTTCTGTAGAATTGCCAGTATCTTTTTGACGCTGCAGTGTCATTTCACCTAAATGTAGTGGGTTTCCCATATCAGCTTCGCACGCTCGCTTGATGGAATGAATATATGGCCCAAATGACATAGCATCCCATCCTGAAGATGGAAATTAGTGACAATTGAATTTGCGCCCAACATTTGGTAGGTGGTGGATAAATTCAGGTTTGTGTCATAGAGTCAACGCCATCCAAAGGTCATGGCCACAAGATTCTATCACCGTGGTGAGTGTCATGACTGGAAATCTCCTGAGGAAATCAATGACACAGTTGGAGCTTCTTGTTTTATACTTGATGTTGATGTTGAATCATCTCAAGCATGTGGACCACTTCTGATGGCGGTCATTATGCAATTCTCCTTATGCCTGCATGAACTATAATGGCTTATGATCAGTGTGGATGATTGTCGCCTTCCCAACATTGTAATGTCTCCATTGGTGGTAGGCTTTCATAATGGAGTACATTTCTTTGTCGTAATTAGGGTACTTATAGAAAACATATGATAGTGTCTCACTATGATAGGCCATAGGATGGCTGTTCTAAGTGGGAAAGACACCCACATCATAGTCTGAATCATATGTCTTAATCTCAAAGGGTTGTTGCAGGTCCGGTAGTGAAAGAATTGGGGCTGATCACAAGTGCTTCTTCAAATCATCGAATGATTTCTGTTGGGACCAACCCCACACAATATTCTCCTTACCACCACCCCTCATTACTTGGTTGAGGGCCCTTGCAATATGGGGGAATCCTAACACTTTTATCGGATAAATCGATAGGTGTGGACACTAACTGATCTCCCTAGATCCACCTAGATATAGAAAAAAACACTCCAGAACATGACGCTTTCCTTAAGTTTTAAATATTGAATTTACTAACTAATGAGGGATAGGTGACATACCATTTAAACGTCACTTCCTCTCGCTATCGCCATCCTAGTTTCATTCCAACGCTCATACAATGATGAACCTGCAAAAGAACACAACCAACCAAAGTGGTAGCAATAACATAAACTCAATATAAACCTATGTATGTGATCAAGGAATCATACAATAAAACACAACAAGATTTATAGGAAGGAATCGTATTACTGTATCATATTAAATGTGAAAGAGAGATTACAACCATGGCCTTGATGTCATAAGATCCCTTACAACTGTCCTTCGTTCCCCACACACTTCCATTCCAATAATTCTGAGAGAACAGATCTGATAATATTCACAATCTATCTTGACAAAGGCAAAACTCAAAGACACTCTACCTAAGCTAATAATTCCAAACCAACTCCAACTTAGCCTTTCTCCATGAAAGCTCCTCTTCTTTTATAAGCTGAAGAGGATAAGGTGAGGAGGTTAGGATGATCCCACTAAATCATGAAAGCAAGTAAGATCCAAACCATTCACATGCCACCTCACCATGGAAGTTTCCCCTTCTAGAAGATTCGAGAAAATGCTCGTTTTCCCCACGTGTAAGAATTCCCGCACCCTACCTATAGAGAAAACTATGAACTCCTCACGACCTAGCTATGATGTGGCTTGTGAGAATTAGGCATTCTCGCACCCTAGCTATAATATAGCCCGCGAACTTCATTTTTTATAGGGTTTTTACAAAGAAAAATGCAACTTCTTTTCTCATGAAAAGTTCTTCTCCCTTCCTTCTTCAGGAACTCAGGCCACTGACCCCTCCAAAGGAAATAGATAGGTTTACATAATTAACGGTCATAGGGATGATGAAAATAATGTGTAAGAGAGATCCCCCCAAAGCATGAAGGTAGAACAGAGTGATAGATGAAATACTTTGTTGAGTGTGTGTAGGGAACAAGGAACAGTCGGTCAGAAACCTGCCAACAAACAAGGAAATATAGTACAATAAT
>SNQJ01S0016071.1:31439-53214 GCA_010110895.2 Picea sitchensis
GTCATGGCCACCAAACATACACTGTGGATCCATGCCAATATGACTTAAGATGAACATAGCCACCAAAAATACACTGTGGATCTATGCAATAGTACAAACTGAATATACTCCAACGCAACCTGAATCTGTTAGAAAATATCTAGGGTCTTCATCTCCACCACTCCAAGTATGAATCTAACCATGCGAATACATGTGTCGAAGTCAAACATGGTAGAAACCACTTGATTACCGGTCATTAGTGTATACCATTAACAAGTGCGAGGGAAGTCACCATTAATGTCAATGACTCCCAAGGTACACTAGTACAATCTAATGAATGCAAATCAATGAGTTGAGGTTGAACACTTGACGGAATCTCTCGATCAGGGGTCGATAATGAAAACCCACTATCGAAAGCGAGGAAACCTACCATTGAGGCATGCATGTTCCAAGGTACCAATTGGTTTCTAAGTCTAATTCTTGGATAATGAGTTGAAGTCGATAGGAAAATACTCGTCACAGGAAGGCCTTAATGTATCCCCCATCAATGACACGAAACAAGTAACAAGATTTGATGTAGGTTATAGTAACAAGTGATTTAGGACTGACTTAGGGATGACCAATGCAATAGAAGTCTTAAAGACTGCAAAAATGGCCGACGCAACAGAAGAATTTTCGGGTTGAACTTCATTTTGAACATATTGACAACACGACAATTGTCTTGAAAACATTGACTCAACAACAAGGATCACAGACCAATTTGTAATGTTATAAAGGAGTATGATCAAGAGACAAGTGGATTTTCCAACCTAGACACAAGGCGAGTGAAAGGGTGTGATGTTCAAAAGCGATTCTTCCATGGAATACAGGTTTAGACACATTTCTTTCGCAAATTCCCCCCCCACCATTTCTGGAGAGTACCTCTTTATTTTTACAAAATATTGAGGAGGATAACATATGCTTGTCAATTTAAGCTCATCCTTCGAACGATTCCCTCGGAGTATGTTTAACGAACCCTAGGAAGGAGTGGTTCAGTCCCACATGGGCCTTTCAATGTTTGTTTTATGAGTCCAAAGAAAGAAAACTCAGGGTTTTTTCATGTTTATAGAGTCTAAAAAACACTTTAAGAGAACTCTCTCAGTTCCTTTTTCATAAAGTAGTCCGATGAGACCGAAAAAGAGATAAACTATCGCTCAACAAACGTTTTCTTCAAAAACTTTAACAAGTGTGAAAATAACAAGGTCGCTCAGCAATCTTTCCATGTTTAGAGAGTCTAAAAATAGCTTAAAGGGAACTATAGGGGGTTCATTTTTTGTATAACCTTTACGAGTCCAAAAAAGTGATAAAAGTATACTCAGTTGCATTCTCACGTATTTACAAGCACGAGAAAGAACAAAGACTAAGCTCAGTAACGTATTCTCATGTATTTACGAGTGTGAGAAAGAACAAAGACTAAGCTCGGGATTGTTTTCATTTTTACGCAAGCTTTAAAAAAAACACAAAACTATGCTTGGACCTGGTTTCATTTTTACACAAGCTTGAACCAGAGGAAACTATGCTTGAGGCAAGTGGTTTCATTTTTACACAAGCTTGAACCAAAGTAAAAACTATGCTTGAAATTTCCAACGCATAACACATGGATGGTTGGTACTTAGCCTCCATCTTAAGAAACTAGTGGCTCTACTTCAGCATGAAGTCCAGAGGTTGAAAGTATTTCCCCCCAAGATTCGTTTCATCCAGCGACAAAGGCGGAGGAAATGAATCTTCAAATACTAGACGAAGGTCTTGACTCGAACAGAGAGGGGGGAAACTATTTCATTTTTTAACGAGCTTGACATCAATATCAATATCAATATTCTCAAGAAATGAGCATAAAAGACTGTACACCAATGCACGATTCATGCCCCCCCGCCCCCGGCCATGAGGGGGAAATTTTTTCATAATTTAAGATCAAAAAATGCCAAGAATCATGCAATTACACTACTTCAAATGCAAGGATGCCCCCAATCCAATATAACGCAAGAAATCAAATCTTTTTGTTTCAAAAATTTCACTAAAAGCAATAATGAAATTTCTTAAAACAAAGAAACCCAAACTAAAAGTTTTCTTTTAAAGCGAACTATTCAGTGGAAATATGATCTTTCTCTAAACAATTCTAAAGAAAACACACGCTTTGTAATTGAAAGATACTCAAAGCAAGAGACTAATCCTTCAAAACCAAACAAAGCCAATGTGGATAAAAGTAACTCAAATAATGTCAAGCAAACTGTAAAGAGATCAATATAGTCTCCAAAATCTCAATCCAGCTGATCAAAGCAAAACTGGGTCATCAAAATATGACAAGACCCAATCCAAAAAAGTTTACAAACAAGTTCGCAGCCTAGCAGTAGAGTATAGTGCAAGAATTAGGTATTCTCATAGGCTAGACATTGGTAGGGTGTGAGAAGTTTGCACTGGATCTAACAACAGAGTGCGAAAATCAATGGTTTTCGTAGGCTGTAGAGAGGTACAGTGCAAGAATTTCTGTAATCAAAGAAAATTTTGAAAAAGGACATGGAATCTAAGTGAACTTCTAGATCCAGAGAGTCTGGATGGATGTCCCACAGAATCAGAAACCAGAAAACAAGCATTCAAAGCAAGGGAAACTAGACTAACTAGGAAAACATCCATTCCCCAGTATGGTTTCCAATTTTTTTATCGGATAAATAGGTAGGTGCGGACACTAAATGATCTCCCTAGATCCACCTAGATCTAGAACAAAACACTCCAGAACATGATGCTTTCCTTAAGTTTTAAATATTGAATTTACTAACTAAAGAGGGATAGGTGACATACTGTTTAAACACCGCTTCCTCTCACTATCGTCATCCTAGCTTTATTCCAACGCTCATACAATGATGAACCTGCAAAAGAACACAACCAACCAAAGTGATAGCAATAGCATAAACTCAATATAAACCTATGTATGTGATCAATGAATCATACAATAAAACACAACAAGATTTATAGGAAAGAATCGTATTACTGTATCATATTAAATGCGAAAGAGAGATTACAACCGTGTCCTTGATGTCGTAAGATCCATTCCAACTATCCTTCGTTCCCCACACACTTCCATTCTAAGAATTCTGAGAGCATAGATCTAATAATGTTCACAATCTATCTTGACAAAGGAAAAACTCAAAGACACTCCACCCAAGCTAATAATTCCAAGCCAAATCCAACTTAGCCTTTCTCCATGAGAGCTCCTCTCCTTTTATAAGATGAAGAGGATAAGGTGAGGAGGTTAGGATGATCCCACTAAGTCATGAAAGTGAGTAATATCCAAAACATTCGGATTCCACCTCACCATGGAAGTTTCTCCTTCTAGAAGATTCAAGAAAACGCTCGTTTTTCCGACGTGTAAGAATTCTCGCACCCTACCTATAGAGAAAAATGAAAAATAATCATGATCTAACTATGATGCAGCCTATGAGAATTAGGCATTCTCGCACCCTAGCTATAATATAGCCTGTGAACTTCATTTTTTATAGGGTTTTTACAAAGGAAAATGCAACTTCTTTTCTCAGGAAAAGTTCTTCTCCCTTCCTTCTTCAGGAACTTAGGCCATTGACCCCTCCAAAGGAAACAGATAGATTTACATAATTAACGGTCATAGGGATGAAAAAAAGATTGTGTAACAAACACAAACCTGCAGTAGAAATTGGCAAGGCCCAAGATGTTATGAAGCTCAGTTAGTTTGGTTGAGGCTGGTCAGTCACAGAAGAATTGGATCTTCGTTGTATCCACACGTACACCATGATAATCAATGATGTAGTCTAGGTAATGGACCCTGTCTATGCCTAAGGAGCATTTTTCCAAGTTGGTGTATAGCTTGTGCTGCCGCAGGGTGTGCAGAACCTACTAAATATGTTGCAAGTGTTCTTCCCAAGTCTTGTTGTAAATGAGAATGTCATCCGGATACACCACTACAAAAGTATTGGTGAATGGTCACAGGATATCATCCACCATTCTCATGAAAGTGATTGGAGCATTTGTCAAACCAAAGGGCATGACCATCCATTCAAAAATATTTTCCTTTGACTTGAAGGTAGTCTTCCATACATCTGTATGTTCTATCGGGACCTGGTGGTAGCCAGACTTCAGATCAATCTTACTGAATTATTTGGTCCTCGTGAGTTGATCAAGGAGGTCATCGATTCTAGGATCAGGTATCAGTTTCTGACTATGATTTTATTTAGGGCTCTATAATCAATGGAGAGTCACCCGTTTCCATATTTCTTCTGTAACAACACGATTGGGATCCCAAAAGGTGATGATCTGGGATAGATGTGCCACTTGTGGAGTATTTCTTGGATCTTCCACTTGATCTCCTCATTATCTAAAAGTGAACGGTGGTAGACTGGCCCATTGGGAAGAAGTGTGTTGGATGTCAGATCAATGGGGTGCTTGACCTGACAGTGCAGAGGTACACCGATAGGTGAGGAGAATATATCCAAGTATTCTTCCAAGACCTTATCCACTTTCTTCTGTTGTGTGGAGAGGTTGGGTGCAGAGACACTGGATGTAGTAGTGATCTTTCTCTCATTTTGAGAGAGAATCATGAAGAAGAAAAACTTCCCCATCTGAGCGATAACCTTCCTGCATTGCTTGGCAGAGATCAAGGAAATAACATTAGGTGGGACTACCTCGGGTATCCTATACAATTTCTTGTTCAAAGTAATAATAACATTGTGAGGCCTAGACTCATATACAACATGGAGTTTCCATAAATATGGTTGGCCCAAAATAAAATTACAAACTTTGAGAGGGGAAACATCACACAATACCTCGTCTTTGAAGGACTTGATGTCGTATGACATGAATTGTTTTTGGCTGACATGGATGTCGCTTCCTTGGTAGAGCCATCTGATGGTGTAGGGTTGCGGGTGCTGCTTTTTCAATAGGGAGAGTTGCTTGAAAACCTCTACTGAGATGAGGTTCTTATGGCTACCTCTATCAACGATGAAGTGAAATGGGGTACCCTTCACCCAAATCTGTGAATGAAAAAGGTGCTCGCCTTCTTTTGGCTCATCTGGTTCATCGAGCTTGAGTTTGGTGGTAGCAACCGTAGCACTGGGTTCTGCGTCAATCATCCATCTCCCCCTATATTTTTCTAACTCAGAGTTGGAACCCACATATGATTTAGAGGATTTAACCTTGTTGGCCCTTGACCAAGTTTTGGAGATCCCTGGTCACTTTTGACCTATTTTGGGACTTCAACAGGCTGTCGAAGGCGGAGCACAAGTTGAAGTGAAGATCACGGGATCTCGGCCCCTTGTTAGGGATTTTTGGGTTTTGGGCTTATGTAACGGGTATGGGGATTTTAGCCCATGGGTTTACCCATGTTTAGGCATGTTTTGTAATGTATAACTAGAAGTCTAGGCGATGTAGGTAGAGAGAAAAGAGGTAGTTGTAAGTTGTGCTAAGTACAAGTGATAATTGTAAGTGCTTCGTGCATGCTATGTGAGACTTGCAAGGTTAAGTGCAGGTGACCGTAGAGACTGTGTAAAGGCTTTGTGATGTGACCTAGCTCAAGGAAGGAGGATCTAGTGAAGTGCACGCAGATCACCTGTCCTATGCGGAGTAGGATTTTGTGGCTCTATGCATGTAGACGATTGACTGAAGATAATACAGAAGATAAGAGTTGGTGGACGTAGCCCCAGGTTGGGGTTGAACCACATATATCATGTGTTTCTATGCTTTGTGTGATGTATTGATGAGTGTATTTGTTTACTTGCTTAAGTGCTTTGATATAGATGAATGATAGATAGATCTGTTGATGCTTTGTGCTTAATAATATGGATGAATGTTAGATCTAACCTATGTGAATGTGCTTAGTGTTTGAATATACTAGATCTGAGTGAATACTGTGATGCTCTATAACTAAGGTTTTAGCCACGAAGTAGATACTGGTTAAATACTAATGAACTGTAACTGCTAAGTGCATTGATAGAGTATTGTGATCACAGGTATGTGTCCCAGCTAAGGTTGTAGACACTGTAGTCCTGCAACCACCCCGTCCTCTACCTCGGGCTGGACTTCATCTGCTTCACGGGTGTTGCTGAAAGGGCCGGTAGTTAGGATTTTGTTGGTGTGCTCTTGGGTGTTGAACCCTGGGTCTACCCCTGTGCCAACAAATGGTTTCACTGCCAAGACACAAAACTGTGATTGTTGGGAACTAATAGAAAAAAAGAAATCTGTGTACATAGATCTATTTCTTTAGTGCACAGTATTCTATTTTGTAAAGCTCTGTGCTAAGAAGAGGAGTCTGATCTAAATAAAAGAGGTAAGATCTTGAAGCTTTGTGCTCTGGAAAAGGTAAGAGTAGTTAAATTTTTTAGATCTGAAAGCTTTGTGCTTTGTTGACGGTAAGATAAGTGATTTTTTTTGTTTCAAAACTATGGATCTAGATATGTTTGATAAATGTTGTCCTAGTCTGAAATATAGGGCACAAATAGAAGAAAGAAGATTTGATATGAGTAGATCTGATAGAAATAATGGCATATATGTTATTGCTATGCATAGAAAGAATGTTTGGACTAACAAATGGATGCAGGATCCTAGAAAGAATTTTTTGTAGGTTAGCTACTATGACCTTAGTGTGTAGTACAGGAAAGGTTGGGGATCGTTTAAAAGAAAGAGAGGATTAACCCTTTGTTACAATTGCAGAAGGTCGGGCCATCTTGCTAAGGATTGACCTAATAAAAGATCTAGTTGTATTTGTTGTAAAGCTATGGACCATGAAGTTTTGGATTGCCCTAGAATGATTGCTAAGGTTGAAAGAATGAATATGAGATAAGAAAACCCTGAATGATCACAAAGATATCAAATTATTAGAGATATTCAAAGAAAAAGAGTGCATAGAAGCAAGAATTGGAGACTTTGACATTGACTGTGTTCTGGATATAGAAACACGGGTAAATATCATGATAGAAAGAACTTGGGAAATTTTAGGAAATCCTGCTATGATTCCTTTATTGGGAGGAATAGGATTATTCAGAGGAAAGTTGATAACCCTATGTGGAAGACTCACCCATATATCTATGAGTGCTCAAGGAGCTTCGATAGAGGAAGATTTTGAGGTTGTTAAATTCATTGAGAGAAATGACCCATTTACTATGTTACTAGGAAAAACCTAGATTGAGAAAGATTAGATCCAAAGAAAACAAGAAGAGGAAGCCCTAGAACAAAAAAAACAAGAATTAAAATATTTCATGAAAAAGAGGATAGCGCACTTGATTGCATAATAGGAGAATAGATCGAAGTTGTTTAGGACCAGAAACTTGGATGTCGAAGTTGAGAGAACAAAAGAAGACTCACAGAAGAGTAGAGCATCTACCCCAGATGAAGACGAAGTACTACTCTCTAACCCTACAAAAGAATCTCATCACCGCGAAGTTACTATGTTGAGTACAGATAAGAATCATAATTGGAAGAGGAACCCAGTAACACACATCATAAGGAAAAAGTCTAGAAAGCTCAGTAAGAAGAAGGTGAAGCTGGAAAAATTGTAGAAGGCCCCTAAGGGAACTTCACAGAAGGAAGGTTTGAAAAACTGGAACTTCGTCGAGATATCAGAATAGCGCAACAAGGCACTTCATCACAACGAAGTGATATGACCGTTGAAATAATTATAACCATTGGAACGATGCCCCAAATGGTTAGAACAATAGTTATGTCTAGAAATCTCACCATTGGACCATTGGGACCGCACCATAACGGACAAAATTGCATTGATGAAGGCTTCTCACCCGTTGGAGAGATCCATTACCCCACTATCTACTTAGTTTGTCGATTGTTGCACCGAGAAAACTTTTTTGAACTATATCTGAGACAAAAAGAGAACTCATTGCTACCATGCTGTGTTTTTTGAGATCAACACCTGTTCTATTTCTTTGAGCATTCATTCATTGACCTGAGTTATCCGATCAAGAGTGTGCATGTCGGATGAACTCAACACTATAGAGAAGTCAGTTGAAGAATTTATAATAGATCTGATGGTTGAGAGAGTGATGTCCACAAGTGTTCAAGCTTCATCGACACAAGGAGTGAAAGCCTTCCCGTTGACCGCTCGTAGATCCGGACCATCCCAAGTTGCAACAGAGAAGAGAACCAAGCACCGAGATGACTTGGTGAACGTGAAGTTAATCCCGACTATCCTGCCCAACTTCATCCCACCTCTGGCTGACACGGTGAGTCGTGACAGTGTCCCAAGGGACTTTGATTACACCTTGGTTACTGCGTACCTCCCAAAGGGGATACGTGCAGTGAGAACATAGCAGTATAATATCATGACATTCATGTTCAGCGACTTCAACCTATGGGACTGTAATAATTAAATTATTCTCACTCCTCACAGATACTTGACTAGGGAAAAGGGGAAGAACTCAAAAATTATCCACCAACCATGGACTATGAACCTCACGTAGTCCACTATCCTGAATGTGATGAAGATCCCACATTTTGGAAGGCACCAGGAGCTGAACGCGTGTGTCAAGCTCCTACTATCATGTTACCATGGTAGATATCTATGGTTAGATAGACACATCACATTCAATCCAACGGTGATCCATCGGATCACTGAATTGAGCATGCAGGGACCCGACCCACAGGACTTCTACCCAGGGAGGGTTGTGGACCATGCACCGGCCCAGAGGATTAAAGACACATATGGCGATGTAGAAAAGGGGATGTGAGGCTACAAGGTAACTTCCATCCAAAATGGCATAGTACGCCTAGCCTGCCAGCTGATCACAGGAAATATGGTGAGAAAGAATAGACCTACACAGGTCACAGGGTTCACTGGAAAATGTGTGGAAGGACTCCAGATGAACTAGGTGAAGTACTTAGTCAACTAGCTCAAATTGGATTGTCGCGAAGCTCAGAATCAGGGCTTTGAGTTCCACTTTAGCTGGCTCATGATCCTCATCGCATTTACAGCTTGGGAGATGATGGAAGGTGCGGCCTTCCCAAACATTGAGTTGTTCGATCCGCTCACTACGAAGTTCACCACGCTCTGGTAATCAAGAGATATGGGAAAACAGTGGCAGTTGAACGTGATATTCCATACATACTATCTCTAATTGAAGAGGGAAATTGAAGCTATCCCTTGTATGATGTCAAACACTCTGCACTGGTTTAGGCCACATATAAATTTCCGTGCATATTGACACTTTACTTACATCACCGTGCGCGTATAAGAGGGTAAAGAAGAGCTTCAGTCATACTATAAGCTCACAGAGGAAGACCTCGAAGAGATAACTAAGGACTAGTATGAAGAGCTCCTTATCCCTGCTGACCCCACATAAATGTCTGATCTTGAACAAATTGGAAGCTCGAAGGCCACTCATGAAGTACATGAGACACCTAGAACTAGCAGAAGGAAGAATACAGAAGACATCCAACAACTGAGCAGTGCCTCAGAAGAAACTGCTTCAGACTCACCTGGAGGAGGAGGTGATGAAAAAGTAGATAAAGAAGAGACCAATGGAAGAGATGATCAACATAAGCAAGGCAAAGTAAAACCACCTATGGATCTTGTTGATGAGGCTGACCCCTCTAAGAAAAGGAAGGTTTCCCACACAAAACCTACTTCCCGAAAGAAATCCAAAGGCACCGGGACTAAGCTGCAAACTGTGCTCATGCTTCATGACTTGGAATTCATCATCACAGCTGTATCAGATGCCTCGCAGGAGGATATGTATAATAGAATCGAGGTTGAACTCAGAGGAGTACAACAAGCTCTTCACTTACATCGCGTAGTATCCACTACACCCCCGCCATCAGAAGCACCGGAGTTGGGAGATGTGCCTACCCAACTCCGTAGACTAGCCAATGCAACTAAATCCCACCTTCGTCATGCACAGGAAGAAACAGAACATGCCATAGAGGCCCTAAAGAAAGTATAAGAAGTAGTCATAGAGCAACACCGAGTTGCGCAGTAGGAGAAGGCCGACCTCCAGACCAGGTTTGAAGAGAAGAAAGTGCAGATGAAACAAGAGAAAGAAAATATTCTCGCGGCGTAGGTTGGGTTAAAAGAAGCATTCAGTAGAGTACTTTTCTTTGTGACAGGCTTAGAGTAACAGGCAAAAGAACCAGTGGAGTAGCAAGTAGCGCAACTTGAGAAAGCTATCTAATAGTTTCAACAGATAATCGCAGACCTAGAGCTACTAATAGTGCCAAGTACCCCACAGGACGTGAGAGACCAAAGATAAGCCACTGCCTGGAGTGCATTTGGGAGGATTAGAGCATTCACGCTGGAATGTAAACAACTTAGCAGTAGAAGTGCACAAACCTACGAGAGACTTACTGAAGATCCTGAACTAAAGGCACTGAAGTCACAACTCTAGGAGGCAAAGTAGCAAGTAAGAATAGTACAGGCACAATTCAAGCTCCTGTCAGTAGTTGAAAGGATGAAGCGATCCTAGGAACAACGCACTTCTCAATAGCAAGTCCACACCATACAGAGAAAATTCATGGAAGTGACTCAAAGGCTCCAACTAGTCCAAGACGAAGCGTGCTAATTGTTTGAGGAGATTGAAGGCTACGGAGAAGAGATAGAACAAGTAGTCACTGCATTTGAATAATGCTTAGAGGGACCTGTCAATGAAGTAGTTATCCAAGAGTTCATCGAGCAGGAGGCTTTGGCACAACAACAGGTTGAAGAAGCTCGAGCCAAGCTAGAGGATTTTGAAGAAGAACTACCCAGACTAGAGTGACTCGGGATGAGTCATAGGTGAGTTTTAGGGGCTTGTTGGCCCTTGACCAAGTTTTGGAGATCCTTGGTCACTTTTTCCCTATTTTGGGACTTTGACAGGATGTCGAAGGCGCCACACAAGTCGAAGCGAAGATCATGGGATCTCAACCCCTTGTTAGGTATTTTTAGGTTTTGGGCTTATGTAACGGGTATGGGGATGTTGTCCCATGGGTTTACCCATGTTTATGCCCATTTTGTAATGTATAAATAGAAGGCTAGGCGATGTAAGTAGAGAGAAAAGAGGCAATTGTAAGTTGTGCTAAGTGCAAGTGATAGTTTTAAGTGCTTCGTGCATGCTGTGTGATACTTGCAAGGATAAGTGTAGGTGACCGTAGAGACTATGTAAAGGATTTGTGATGTGACCTAGCTTGGGGAAGGAGGATCTAGAGAAGTGCACGCAGATCTCTTGTCCTATGTGGAGTAGGATTGTGTGGCTCTGTGCATGTAGATGATTGACTGAAGATAATAAAGAAGAGAAAAGTTGGTGTACGTAGCCCCAGGCCGGGGGTGAACCATGTATATCATGTGTTTCTATGGTTTGTGTAATTTATTGATGTGTGTATGTGTTTACTTGCTTAAGTGCTTTGATATAGATGAATGATAGATATATCTGTTGATGCTTTGTGCTTAATAATATGGATGAATGCTAGATCTAACCTATGTGAATGTTCTTAATGCTTAAATATACTAGATCTAAGTGAATACCGCAATGCTATGTAATTAAGGTTTTAGTCGCAAAGTAGATACTAGTTAAATATTGATGAAATGTAACTGCTAAGTGCTTTGATAGAGTACAGTGATCACAGATTTGTGTCCCAGCTAAGGTTGTAGAAACTGGAGTCTTGCAACCACCCCTGTGTCTACCTCGGGTGGGACTTCATCTGCTTCACAGGTGTTGTCGAAAGGGTCGGTAGTTAGGGTTTTTTTGGTGTGCTCTTGAGCATTGAACCCTGGTTCTACTCTTGTGCCAACACACCTCAGCCACCAATGACTTCTTTGAGCAACAATTAATAGTGTTATGCCAGGGGATTTTGTGGAAGTCGCACCACTTCACGATATCTTTCTTTGTCTTTACGATGTCCTTAGTTTCTTACAACCTGGACTAATTGTCCTGAGGTGGTCTGTATTTTCTCTATCCTTTATTCCACAAGTTGGGGCCGACCTTTCCTGGATTTTTCTGTGAGGGGTTCCCTAGCCAAAATTGTCATGTCTTTTGTTTGAGATTTTTCTCGATTTTAACGACATATCAGTAGTCCACGCCCAAGGATGAGACATCCATAAAATCCATTACAGCCTGGATGTGTCTATGTAGATCATCGCGATACTTGAGCACCATATGTCACTCATAATCTTTGATACCCATCTTGGTGCATAAGGTATGGAAGATATTTTTGAACTCAGGCACTGCTTGGTCTCTTTCCTGCCACAATGTGGTCCATTTTGTGTATAGGTCATCATAACTTCCAATAGGGTAGTATTGTTCTTTAATATCATCCCTAAAGGACTCCCAGGTGACCGTTACTGTAAATAACGAGGGTTCCTTTGTTTCCTTTTTCTCACATAAAGTTTCCCACCAATCTTTGACATGGGGAACAACTTTGAGGAGCACAAAAGTAATATTTTCTCTATTCGAGAATTTATGGACAGAAAAATACCCTTCTAGCATATTCAACCATTTGTCTACAACATCTTCTTCTATCTGGCCTTCAAATATAGGAATATCAAAGTTTATTTGTACCTTGAAGGGGGTGGCGCCTCCGTTTGAGGAAGATGTGTCACCTGTTGGTAGCTGCCGAAGGATTTGCACAAAACTATCCATCATCTCGTTCCTCTATTGCGTGAGGGATTCCTCAAGCAAAATTTTGAAGAGATCTCATGTGTCATCATCTTTCTTTTCTCCCACCATGAGAGGTCTCTTGTGTGTGCGAGATATTTTTTCCTCAAGAGAAACAAGCTCAACACCCAATTCTTTGTACCCTGACCTCATTAGGGACATGCATTAAGAACGACAAGGACCAGACTGCTCTGATACCACTGATCCAGATTTTATGAGCATAACAAAATGAATATAGATTATTATCAAAATATGTTTAACACAAAATAACATATATACAATAAAACTGGTTTCTATTCAATAAGGAAATAAGATGAAACTGTAAAATTCAGTGAAAACAAGATTTCTAGAATGGTGGTGACTTATCTCTGAGAAGAGATGTGACGGCTATGCTCATTCACAATAAGATGATTACAATGAGGCTCTGGAGGCCTTTTTACAATAAATAGGAATGTAAAAAACCCTAGATATCCAAAAAACTAACCCTATGAGGAGAAGTGCCAAAAGTCATGTGGGCCCCATTTGGGTAAGTTAGTACATCAACTTCTCGGGGTCGTAACTTTTGCATACAATATCCGTTTTAGGCGCACAATATCCCATTGGAAAAGTTTATTCGAGGAATACAAATGTTTTCGTCAAAATCTAACTCCGTCAACAATTTGACTGTGACGAGCCCTAAAAACCATGGTTAGGGCCTCAAAATGGCCCTGGAAGTCAAGGACCCAAAAACTGGGAAAAACTACCAAAATGAGCCAGTTGGAATAGGTGGGATGCCACTGACATCCATTTGGATCAATACTTTCACATGCAAGAAGAATGTACAAAATTCTATAATTTCATTGCTAGGGTGTCCCACTAGCAACTTGAAAACAATCATTAGGTCAAGATGATCAAGGCACAACCTAAAATTCCCGTGTCATCACAATAATATACTCCCAATGCTTTAAATATTATAACATCCATCATTTTGCTTCACTTGAGAGATCCATCATTTTACTTGTATCATAAACATATCGTTATGATGAGATGTCATCACCAATCAACATTGTCATTGATGAATAAATGATACTCATTAAAACCATAAGGGAAACCTTATAAACTTGTTGACATAAACAAACATACTTTGATGTTATGAAACTTTCCCACTTTTAATGGGAAAACAATTTCACATGAATCACCAACATAATTCACACTTGAGAAAAATAATCATGTAGACTAAGATATACGTGGATGGTAAACAATGCGTAGACCTAAGCTTGACATCTTGTTATGAGGCCTTGATTACTTCAGGAAAAACGTGTGACTTCAACAAAAATGTTGATAATGAAATGTCACCCAATATTAAAATTTGATCAAAGTAGGATTATCCGATTTAATTCCTGGTGAAAATACACGTGCCTTTGATAATGAAAATATTTCCCTGACATAAAGAGAGTCATGTAAACTTGAGGGAGCTTCTACATCTCTGTAGAATGAAAGATGAATCAAATGTGAGGAAAAATTGAGCTGAGAAGAAATTCATCGACATAACTATGTTGATTGTGTAAAATATTGGCTCACCTTTGTTGAACAATTATATACCATTGGATCAACCAATAAAGTTAAGGATTGACTCTAGATGGGGCATTGAGCCTTCTGTTAATTATACACTCCAATTGTTAGATGATTGTGCATCGCCATGTCTACTGGAAAACTGTACCAATATGCTCTGATTCCTTTTTTTTCTTGATTTGGTTGTTATGCTGTTGTTATGCTTCTCTTTATACATTCGACATTTTCCCTAATACAATGCGCGCTCTGCACAATTACTTGACTTCTATCCTTGCTCTATTTCCTACTATGTCTACTCATTTTTCATGGTATCAGAGCGAGGGAGGTAAGACTCTCCATACCACCTGGAGAGAATCCCCCTCAAAGGAAACATAGGATCAATGTCGAAGAGTGTTGGGATACGACTCCCATAGTTGTAACCCTTGAAATAAATTAAAAAAAAAATGTTTGTGGGTTACAAGAGCACGCACACAAGATAACACACACTCCACAAGAGCACACACACCACAAGAGTGCACACTCCACAAGATTGGATCACAAGAGCACACACATAAGAGGATCAAAAGAGCACACACAATATGATCACAAGAGGATCACAAGAGTCCACACCAATACCTAGAAACAAGTGGAAACAAAGTAAATGTCTGCTTTTAAAACCAAACCCGAGACAAAGGGAGCGAATGCATGACTCAACGGAGGGAGAAAATGCATTGTATGTGAGAAAATGCATGATCGAATCCTCACAGATTCAGGCATGTCACCATCTCCTTTCATGAAATTTGGAAGTACTAGAATATCACCAAGCTACTGATAAGGAATTTTCCATTTGCTAGCGGGAAATAACCCCCCGTTAACTACACCAGGGTTCAATATTTAGATATAGAGAATAACCGTCTAAAAGATAATAAATTCTATATACTACCCCAAACATACCAAAACTAACATAAATAAATCAAAGAGATAAGAGATCGGGTAACTATACCTCTAATCCCATGTCTGGTGATGATCTCCTCGCGCTTGGAATTTCTACTGAGTACACATCTCCTTCAAATTTTATTTTGGCGAGTGTGAAGGACAACAAGATCGCTCGACAATATTTTCATGTTTAGAGAGTCTGAAAAGCGCTTAAAGAAGACACCATGGGGCTACTTTTCTTAGTTAATCCAGACAAGATCGAAAAGAATAAACACAGTCTCGTTGGATGTTTCTTTATAATTGTAAAGCGAGCTTGAAAGATAACAAAGTGTGCTCATTTGGGAGTCACGAAGGTGAGTCCAAGAATGATGGTGCATTAGACGAATGAGGCTCAATATTGTAATCATGACAGGACTAACAAGGACTCTCGAGCCTATAGTCATTACTGACAACATGGACGCCAAAATGAAATAAGGCTCTACCTAGGGAATCCATGTAAAGGTAGGCTCTACCACTTAATCACAACACTTATAGAGAAGCAATGAAGATTCTGTGTCACACTTCGGTGGGGTCGATCCTATAGAAAAGTGGAAAATACAACGATATGCAGAAAGTGGAGATGAAATCCTAACTTATATGCAAAATGAATTTTACCAAAGGATACCAAAAAGTGACCCATCCCCAAAAATACTACCAAACCAAAAAGGAAAAGAGTACAATAACGTCCAATAATAAACTCAGAATTTTAACCAAGTGATCTCCAAGCCATGAAAAATAACAAAGGGGGTCAAAAACGTGGTAAAAAGGGCCATAAAAGTCTATAAATAGAAGCTGGCAACTCATTTTCCCCATTGCAGTTTGAAAATTACCCAAAAGGAGAGAAAACCCCTTTGCTAAAGAAGTCGATTCCAGGAGTGTCATTGGACGAAACGAACTTCCGCTTGGACCAAGTAAGTACAAATTCATCCCTCTTACAATTCAATACTTCATTATGCATTTAATTTTGGTTTTTGAGGGGGCACACTCTCCTAAAGAGAACAACCCTACGTGTACGCAGGTTGTCCAAGGACAACCTATGTATGTACTTGGGAAAAAAACACTCTTCCCGCGTACATACGCGATAGAGGCCAAAACAACCCGCGTACACCCTCAAAATCTTGGAAAAATTTGAAAAGAAAGAGCTAACTCCCTTCACTTTTCCATGGAACAAGATGTATGTCCACTGGAGGGAGAGGGAACACAAGGATATAGACATCTTGGTCGAAGAGGACCCTGCATCCATCGCCACATTGAAATAGTGTGGGCTATGGAAGTTCTTCCAGTGTCCTTTTATGAGGGCACAACCTAGATTGTTGAATGCCCTTGTTGATTACTGGCACTCTGATGCAGAGGAATTCATTCTAGAGGGATGTTCATTGACTCTAATGACTAAGGATATCTATTTCTTGACTGGCCTCTCAAGGAGAGGGGAACCAGTCAATCTACATACATTTCCCCTAGGCCTTTCAACATCAAGGACTACATCCAGATGTATTGTGAGGCTGGACTCGATTCATAAGATCATGATCTTGAATCTGTGAGTGATCTTAATACTGATTGGGTGGATTACTGGATCCGCAACCCTACACCAGGCTTCCCGAGCACACATGCACTGTGCTATTCAGTGTCAGGAGGCACATATTTTTTCCTGGAGAATGACCATGCTTACATGCATGAAGAGACAACTGACAGAGTGTCAACAACACATCAACAATAAATTTGGGTTCGACACTATTCTATGTTCCTTATTATTCGAGAGGGTTCCTAGTCTTAGTCCTAGAGAGACTGTGCGAGGTCATGTGGCCTCCTTCCCAGGAGTATGTAGATGGGAAACATTGTTACCATGACAGGGGGGACGGAGGACCACAGAGGCCTTCGATGACACATTTTTTGATTGGTGCACATGGAAGATTCTGACGATAGAGGACTAACCCTACGCTAGAATCAAATTTTCAAGGGACCCATACATGTCGATGCCTCCCGGAGAGGAGCGAGGAGAGATAGGTAACTTGTTTTTTTTTATGTTATTTAATTTTTAATGGTATTATATATATATATATATATATATATATATTATTTTTATATGTGTATAGAGTACTGAATTTCATGTATCTTTTATGTACATATGTGGGACCAGTGCGCTCGACAGACTTCACGAGGACACGACAACATCCTCAACCAGAGGTGAGACCAACAATAGTCGGCGGACCAACAACTGGAGGGGGACCTCCAGCTAGAGAGGCTGAGAGGGTTTTGAGATGAGTGGAGAGCAACCTCATTGCTCTCACTCACAAAGTACCCATGGCCAAGATCGAGGATCTCTCACCTTCCATGCAACCTCAGGTAGTGGGGGTTCCATAGACATGGGTCTAGATTCTCCGGTGTTTAGCCAACGTCATCGTTCATTATGGCAGGGCCAATAGGCCCCGAGCTTAGATAGGATGGACATTTGATGTGCCAAGGGCACCATTGTACATGTATCATTTGAGGGCATAAACTCAACTATGTATACTGATCCTTATTTTTGAGGTGTTGCACCCACCTATGTACTTGCGACACTTTTGATATATATATATATATATATACATACATCTTATTTGTCTTATGGATCAAATTTTTTTCAAATGTATGTACATGTGTATGTTTGTTCTTCTCTTTCTATGTGTGTGAAACATGCGAATCTAATATTTGATTTGCTAGAGTATCTGTCATATGATTAAATCTCCTAGGAATATGGATATATGTAATGTAATCAAAATAACGTTCTAAGAGACGTACCCTAAGGAAACGTCAGTGAAAAGTAGGATCATAAATGCTGTAAACTCCATTTCACTGGGACACAACCAATTGAGCATATAGGTAGACCCAGAGGTGTGAAATGCCATGCAACAAGGCATCACGAAGCAACCATATCACTGCACTGTACTCAGTGACATTGTTTCTTGCGTCACCTAGACAAATACCTTTGGAAGAGAGGAACTGGATTCCAGGTGTGAAAATCACCCAAGCTATGGCAGCAAGCCTCCGAGTGTGTTGGCTAACGTCTTCCGCGAACCCAAAATACACTTCATATTCACTTGAAATCTACCACAGTGAAAACGAAGACATAAATAACTACACGTCCACAAAACAAAAAGAAAAAAACCTGTATAAGAAACTATACATATGTACAAAAAGTCACCCTGGTAACCAACCTAACAGTAATACTTCTTGAGGTAGAGCCCATTTCTAGTCTCTGCCAAGGCATTTCCTTCAAATTCAACCAGACGGTAAGCACCCTTCTTCAAGACCTCTTTTACAATGAATAGTCTAAACCACATGGGTTTGAACTTTCCAGCCCCTAGGGGATCTTTGTCTTGATCATAGACTAGGACAAGATCAGCTTCGAAGAAAATTCGAGGACAAATGGACCGATTGTACTGACACTTGAATCGTTGCTTATGAGCCTCAATGGTCGAGGCTGCATCACGATGATACTCATCAAGTTGCTTGAGATATAATAGGAATTCCTCAAGTGGTGAAGTGTCCAGAAATAACTCTATTGTCAACTTCAAAGAAGGAATCTCACACTCAATAGGTAAGACTGCTTCCAGCCCGTAAACGAGTTGAAAAGGTGAGAAACCGATGCCATTATTCACAAACGTTTGGTAGGCCCGAAATGATGAGTACAAAATCAAATGCCAATTTTACTTGGCAGAATTGATCGTCCGCTGAAGAACAATCTTGAGAGACTTATTCACAGCTTCAACTTGACCATTCACTTGTGGTTAATAAGGTGACGAATGTTCTTGCCTCAAACAAAGATTTGATGTTAAGTCGGTCATCATTTTGTTTTGGAAGTGACTGCCATGGTCAATGACAATCTCCTTCAGGATTCCAAACCTTGCTACTATCTGATTAAAAATTAAAAAAGTCATTGTTTCACCATCATTATTAAATGTTGGCATAGCCTTGACCCACTTTGTGAAGTAGTCTACTGCTACGATGATGTAACGACTCCCCCTAGCCGAGGTCGGGTGACATGTAGTGAAATCAATCCCCCATTTGGTGAAAGGACCAACAACACTGACAAGAAGCATAGGACCATGATGTGCCCGCATCTTCCAAGAGAAGATCTAACACAGGTGGCACTTCGTGACCACATCCACACAATACTTGATTAACAAGGGCCAGAAGTAACCATCATGTAGAATATTTTGGGTTGTTTCCAAATTAGACAAATGACCACCACATGTTCCATTTTGATAGTCATTCAAAACAAGCTCTGCTTCTTCATGGATAATGAATCGACGAAGAATGTGATCTACACCTCGACGATACAAAGTGTCATCGAGTATGAGATAGTTTCGTTCTTGATGGAGAATTTGTCGATGCTCATCACGGGAAGCATAAGTGGGGCACTTCAAAGTCTGGAGATAAACTAGTATATCTCCATACTAGGGGTTTGAGGATGTGATAAGAAAAATATCTCCTATGATAGGCAATTCTTCGAGTTGGATATCACGAGATTCGACTGGAAGTTCCGAAATAAGTTCGACAAAGACCAACGAATTTTTGGATTTCACAGAAACAAAATCCAAGTCAAATTCATGGAGGATTACAATACATCTATTGTTCTTTCCGCCAATGACCCATCGTGTTAATACATATTGGAAAGGGTTCACAACGACAATGATGGTGGTGTTGCGAAGGAAAATGTAGTGACAAAACCACTGGACAACATGCACTGATGCCAAAGAAAGCTTCTCAACATGGGAATAGTTGTGTTCCGGCCCAACCAGGCCTTGACTAAGGTAATATATAACATGCTCCTAAATAATATCATCCTCTTGAACCAATACCATGACAATGGTCGTTTCTTCTCATGGTCATTTCTGCAGTAGCCAAATACAACAATAAACTTTGTTATAATCGGGAGGCTGGAGCAGAGGGGCAGACTTCACAGTGTGTTTCAATGCTTCAAAGGAGAACTGAGCTGCATCATCCCAACAGAATGGGACTCCCTTTTTCAAGAGACACATAAACGCTTTAGTTATCTCAATGTAATTTGCAACAAAATGTCGAATAAAGTTCACTTTCCCCTGTAATCTCTAAAGTTGGGGCATCATGCACGGGGGAGGAAATTGAACTATCGCCTCAACCTTGAGAGGATAAACCATGATCCCTATTGTCAAAACAATAAAACCTAAGAGACGACTTGACGTCACACAAAAACTACACTTGTTAGGATTCAAGCGAATCTGATACTAGCGACATCGCTCAAATATTAGTTGAAGATGGGCGAGATGATCATATCTCTTGCGAGAGCGTGATGATAGATCATCAAGATATGCCTCGACTATATGTCTAAGGTCATGAAAATAAAATGACATGGCCCATTGAAAAGTGGCTCCATCATTCTTCAGGACAAAAGGCATCTTACGATATGTGAATGTGCCCCAAGGAAAAAAAAAAGTTGTTTTATGTTTATCTTCAGGTTTTATCTGAATCTGGTTATATCCTGAGAAACCATCCATGAATGAAAAGACCTCGCAGCTAGCGCATTCATCGACAATCTGATCGATCAACGAGGTGGGAAATTATCTTTCGGGCAGGCCTTGTTCAAATCAGAGAATTCCATGCACACATGAATCATACCATGTTTCTTGTTAACCGGGACTGGGTTTGACACCCATTCCGTCAACTACACGAAGTAGATAAAATCAGATTTAAACAGTTTTTCTACTTCAGCCTTAATTGATGTCGCTTTTCGAGGATTCACCGGACGAAGCTTCTTTCGAACCAGCTTGGCATCAAGATAATTTATTATTTCATGCTCGACAATTCTTGGATCAATGCATGTAATTTCTTCATAAGACCAAGCAAAGACGTTGCAAAATTCCTTAAATAACTCAGTATAAGTTCAAATCTCTTTAGGGGAGCAGCCCACTCTGATGAAAACATTCTCCACGACGCCTGGGGTTCTGGAGATATCAATGGGAATTTTTGTAGAGATAATCACCATATTACCCTTGGCATAAACTGTGTGTGTAGCCAGAGGATTAATAGGACAAGACCTATATCCATTCACGGTCGATACAAATTTTCCCGCCTGTATTCTCCTTAATTCAGGAAGTAAGATCTATGATGAAGATCATCCCAGGGTCTATCTGGACCAGTCAATTCCTCAATAATTGCCTCGTCACAGGGAAAGACTAGATCTAAAAGATATGTAGTGGAAAGAGAACCTTGAGCCCAAATAGGCTCGAAAATATGATATAATTTCTATGGGAGAGTCAGATCGGGGTTAGCCGAACTTTGCTGGACAATGTTGTACGCAACTTCAATAGAAGACAAGGGAATGGCCATGCCAGGATGCCCTGCCCCTTCCATGAAATCTGATGGGGAAGGAAGATTCCAAAGATCGTGAAAGTAAGTCATTCGAAAAATGACACTTGAAATATTGCATCCCTAGGATGGTCGAGGGCAATTGATATAATCTTGACATCACCAACAGGCGACGGGTAGTCAAAATTTCCCATCAATGATGGACACAAAACAACCCCTGTTATAACCCTAAAATGCACCATACAGGTTTACCTGGCATCAGGCCAACTCATGCCTCTTCCTAGCCAAAGCCATGCTGAGTAACTCCTCAAAAAACCACTCAAAACAAGCAA
>SNQJ01S0016071.1:60241-73469 GCA_010110895.2 Picea sitchensis
CCATTTCGGAAAATGGTCTAGATCAAATGGTCATTTTCATAATGAAAATGGTTTGCTAGATTGCTAATGTACCATAGACAATGATTCCCCTTGTGGCAATGTGGGGGAATGGTCTAGGACAGTCTCTCTTCTTGATGGTCACTCTCAGTAGTGGTCAAGAAGACTGGTCCACCTTGCTGGACAGTCATTCTTTTGAAGCTCACAGTTGTGAGAAGTTTCGAAGAATGGTCTATTTTGGAGGTTGGTGTAGGACAGTCATTTCCTTAGGAAATGGTTTGGATAGTCATTCCCTAGGGAAGATTCATTCTCTCCAGGTTTCACTTTGGTTAGTGCCAGAGGAATGGCCTAGATAGGTGAATGGTCCAGGTTCAACAATCAGGGATAGTCATTCCCTAAGGAAAACTCATTCTCTCTAGGTTTCACTTTGTTTAGTGCCAGAGGAATGGCCCAGATAGGTGAATGGTCTAGGCTCATAAATCAGGACAATTATTCTTCCTTTCTTGAGAAGAATAGTCCAGATAGCTCATCATTGATGTTTTACTTTCTGAGGTTAGATTCTCTTCCAGATCTCACAGATGTGAGTGGAAGAATGGCCTAGATGATTCAATTTATATCATAAAAAAAATTATGTGCAGGTTGATATCAGATGATATGATTGTTATGGAGACTGTATGTCTCCGGACAATAGATGTATACTACTGTGGTGGATGTGCTCCACTGATTGTGACTATATTTCACTGATCAAGTATCTATGTGCTACTTGGTATGGCAGTGTACCACTGGATTGTAGTTGTGTACTACTATTGATAGACACAGTTGTGTTCTACTGATTGAAATTGTTATGATTTCCTTGAATATTATCAATAGTGTTGGAAATGATTATCAGCCAGATGGATGATCAATGGACAAAAGATTCCCCAGACGGAAAATGGTCCATGAAATTTATTCTTCTAGGACATATGTCCAGATTAGAAGAATGGTTCTTGTGTCACTCTATGGAGTGAGTGACTTATTTAGCATCATGTCTGATTACTCAAATGGAGTATGGTTTCGAGAGACGATGAAGCTGATGACACTGATAGTGATTATGGTGCTCGTTATCTAATCATGAGATAGTCTATATAACTATGTTGATGCTATCGGGTGAATGGTATGTTTGTGATCAAGACCATTACCTTCAATACCTCCCTAGCTAGGAGGGAGTGTTGACATTATGGTAGCTGCAGGAGGTATTTACCTCCACATGTAAACCTGACGAGAATAGAATATTCCATGAAGCAAGAAGAAACCCTAATTAGTTGGCTAATAACCCTAGAAGGCAAGTTGGCTCAAGAGGATAATTTGTATTAGGTTATTAGCCTTCAAGAGAAGAAGTCGGCTAAAGGAAATATTATATATTAAGTAAATTGGCACCCAGAATGAGAATTCGGCCCATGCAGTTTGCTAGAATTAGTATATATATAGGAGGCCAGTCTTCATTCTGAAAATTATTCTTAGAACTGTAGAAGTAGCACTTGTGTGCATTGCAGTTGGCCAGTTTGTGTACAAGTTTGGAGGAGAGTTGTTGTTCCAACTACTGCAAATAGCAGATTTTGGTTTTGTCTTAGAATCTCTCTTGGTTATGGTTTGGACTCTCTAATCAACTCTTGTTACTCTTGCTTGGTGTGTTATCCTTGGAGAAATTTGCACCACCTTTGTTTAGCTATCCAATATAGTGTTTTCTTCTGGAATGATTCTCTGTTAAGGTTAAGTTGCTTGGGGGTGTCTTCAACCTATGGTTGGGAGACAATATTGCTATATTGTCTATGGTTAAACGAGAACATCCATTATATTCTAACACTGACATCTTCCCTAGGTACTGTGTTAGGGTCCTAACCCGCACATAGGTAGATCAATATATTCGGATGTAATAAAGGTCAATATTAATAAGGCATTTCAATAAAATAGAATAAGGCGGATGTAAGAATACCTAATAGAAGCTTCCACTTCTAGAAGGATCTTCCTCTAGATGCTTCTCTTAATAGATATATTTAGTATAAATAAGGGTCAAGGGTATGAAAACCCTAGCTTGGAGATTATTGTAACAGAGTGCTACTCGACTGGAGGTTGCCCCCTCGAAGAGGCCCGTGAACATTGCTTTCTGAATCAAAGTGTTATTTATGTTGTTATCCTTATATCATTTCAGTGTTATTGTGGAGATTATGCTGGTTATATTACTGTTATTCTCCCATTTCTAGCATTTTATTTATGTTCTGCATACTTTTTATATCTGGTATATTACAAGTGGTATCAGAGCACTTTCCTTGGTAGAAAAATCATAGTGACTAGAGTCCAATATAATAAACCTTCAGACAATGTAATTGATTTTTAAATAGGTTACCTGGTATATGTGAAGCTTCAATTGTTGCCTGATAAGTTAAACTGACAGTTTCTTGGAAGCATTTAATCCACCTTCATCTGCTACATGCAATTCACAACACCATAATTCAAACCAATTTGCAACATGCTATATTCAAATTGATAAACGTGTTTATTAAAACCAACTTGAAGAACATGATGAATTAAAGGAACTTAAAATAATAAGATACCTCTTGCCACGTTTCCAACCCATAATGGTGTGTGATTAATGCATGAGGTACTTTCTTGATTCGCTGCAAACTTTTAGGTGAGTTTGCAGCAAGTCGACTTGACACTTGATTTGACCCTCAAATGGTGATAAACGACATAAGGAACCTTTGTACACCGCTTTTGAGACAAGAAACATGATAATTATGAGTTTTAAAACCAAGGGTCTGACCAATACTTACCCCTATTTCCCTCATGATGATGACCATTATCATGACACCAAGACTCTTACATAAACTAAGGTCATATTTATTTACTCATGAAAGAAACACACATAATTTATTGACATAAGACATGACTCAAAACCTAAAATAAAAATACCCTATGACTCAAACCTAGAAAATCAAAACATTTGACCCCTATACATCCTATGTGCTAACACCCTCCATCGCCTCTTCATCGTAAAGGAGGGTGTACAGACTCATGTTTCTCCTAGAAACCCCTGTCCAAGAATAACTTATAAACTTAAAAAAATGAAATGAAGCTTAATGGAAGGTGTATACAACATACTCCTAGGGTTTCAACCAACAATAACCAATAATAATAAATAAATAAATAACAAATGCAATTTTTTTGTTACCAATTCCAAGAAAGAGAGATATCAAACCCCAGTTTCACCAATAAAATCACCATCTAAAGAAATAATATAATCCTTCAAGGGGTGTGCATCACTTCACTTCATCCAATCACCAAGAGATAACACCAAAATTCATTTGCAAGAGAGAGAGATACCAAAAATTCCCAAAGGGCACAAATTTCAACCAACTAGTCTTCTCACAATGGGAGAGTTATGATGAAAATGAGATTCAAATGATCTTTATTTATACAAAATGTCTTAATCATAATTTTTCCACATAAGTTAGGGTAAACACAAAATAAGGAGACAACAACCCTTATTTCTCCCATTTACACAAGTAATTCATCTTTAATTCAAATTTAAATCTTAAAAGGTTCACAATATAAACCCTAAAATGATGTCACCCCTCTAAGGATGATGTTTTGACCCTTTGAGCAAGTCATTGGAGTAGAAGGTTGAAGTCGTTGGGGCTCATATAGCCTCCATTTTATGCATTTGGGCTAGGAAAGGTCCTCCAAGTTGTCCTCTAGGCCTCCAAAGGAAATTCATCATCATCCAAAAATGGGCCCTTGGAATCCAACCTATGGGCTTCAAGCCCCATGGAAGCCCAAGCTAGGCTTATTCCTCCAAAATTGTCTACCAGTTGGGTCCTACAGAGACAAATGGATATTCCCTCCAAGGATCTCAAGTAAAATCATCATGATGAGTAAATCAAATCAATAAAAGGTCCATCTAATAAAGTACATCCAAACCACCTCATCGAAATAAACATGTGCTCAAAGACCCTATGCAATTTTCCAAGTTTAGGTATAGGAGGGTTGAAAAATGACCTGTTGGGTGAATCGTTCATCAAGTTTAGGGGTGTTTCTCGAGGTGACATCCTTCTAAGTCAGGTGTAGGAGGTTTCATGGATGAGAGGAATAATTTTGGGCATGGGTTTCATGACATACAAGGGTTTGTAGTGTCTCACTTATGGGAGCCTTTGTAGAGGGTGTGTTGCACCTTCATTTTCAATGCAACCTTTTTCTACGCCCATTTATTATCTTTTATTCTTTTAGGATGTTTCTAGGTTGAAACCATGGTGGGGCTTCTATATAAGCATGAAAAATTGTGCCCACCTTGACTCTACCCTAGTCACATCATGATTCCCCAAGTTGGAAACATGTATCGGGATTCTACCTAAGCAATAAAATCAATGCCCACACATGCTCCTCCCTAGTTGGCATTTTTTTATTAGTCATTCTTTTACGGGTCCTATTAGTTTTTTTATGAGAGAAATTTAATTATCCTTGGGATCCCTAGGCGAGCATCTAGAAGGTTAATGGTTTGGATTTCATCTTTTTCCAGTGAAAAGCCTCTGGTCCTTTATCCCCTTCTTCCCATGAAGTGAGGGACAACCCCTTCTTGGGTCAATACACCCAAAAACCCAAATAGTGAGGAGATGAGGGGATGAAGTGTGGAAAGTAAAAAGTATGGTTGGGAATGGTACGATTACTTGTCAAAAGGACCTCCCATTAGCATACTCATTCTTAAGGGTGACCCACTTACTAGGGTGCAATGTCAACCACCAAAGTGAATCAGGGAAAAGAGCATAATGTCCAAGCAAATGTCACATAATCAAATGCCTCAAATATTGAAATGACACTCACCATAATAATTGACTTGTACCTCATGCAACAAGACCTAATGTCTTTCGGAGGCCAACTCATGTGGTGGATATTGTCATGATCAACCTGGAGCTGTGGTGGTGCAATGGATCTCCATCTATGCAAGTGGACACTGTTGGTCAAGTCTCTTGGTACTCCATGTTTGCAACCTGAGGGCCTCAATACATCATCTCCTTAGTTATCCCACAAAATGGGGATAACATAAGAAACATAGTTCAAAAACTCTCCAAATCCTCCCTTCAATCAACTCTCCAAATTATCTCAACAAATTATTCAAATCGTCCCTTCAATTATCTCTCCTAATCAACCAAAGAAACTCAACTCAAAAAATCCAAATTTGTTTAAATGAATTGTGTGAGTAAAATGGAGGGTGGAATAATTTTTTTTACTTATTTTTAATTAATTATTTAAAATAAAATTAATCTCAAGTGGTCCCCATCGCCCATTGTACAGTTTCTTACAACGACCGATTTTGACATTTATGACAGGTTCCGATATGGAATCAGCCTTTCTTTGTTTAGAACCTTCAATCAAACTAGTAAGGCCTTGGAACCAGTCCATTTCTGATAACATTGAAAGAAAGGTTAATAAAAGTTCAAGAAGAGCACAACCAAAAAAAGGTAGCAATGCTTCAAAGTTTGACAGGCATACAAAAGCAAATGCAAAATGGACATAATTAAAATGATGCTAGTAAGAGTAGGAATAGATCTAGAAGTCATTCTCACAAGAGGTCCCATAGTACAAAAAGAAATTCTCAAGATGGAACATATAACCCATTTTTGTCATAATCTTTTGTTAATAAGTCATATGCATTTGAAGTCTCATTAGGTAGCCTAAAATCCTCTTCTAGCAGACATAAGAGAGAGGCCTCTCATAAATACCTTACATGGAAAATTTCAAAAGACAAAGTCACCTACCTTTGATGGTGAAGTTAAATCTATATGAGAAGTTGAGGTTTGGCTTATTGGGATAAGAAAGAGTTTGAATTTCAAACATTTAATCTCTCAAATGACCTCGATATCCACTCAAAGGTGGGTACCACTGTTAAGATATTTATACACTTGGGTGTTAGTTAAGATCAACTTGGTCTAATGTGTCTTTAGGTAAAAATGTGTTTCTTTAGTATGCATTTGTAGTTATGTAATCTGACAGTCACAATATGTTCTAGACATAGAGTGATATGAAGACTCATACTCTAAATATTAATGAATATTGATATGTGGTTTAACACCTAATTGGTCCATGATCTCTATTCAAAGAGAACGGAGAGTCATTTTCTAATGATTGTTTGTGAGAAACTCTCTTGTAAAATATTTTTCTTTTGCTTATTTCCCCAAGTGGCCACATTGGCTGGATTCGTGGATTGTTTCCCTCCTAGAGAGTTTTAACCATGTAAAAGCATTGGTGTTACGATCTTTGATCCGATTGTGTGAACAGTTTTTTAAGGTGTTCCTCCTATGTGGGAATACCTTAATTTGTCGAAATTATGATGATATCAAAGCCTTATATGAGTTATATTATCAACAACCATGCTTACTTAAACATATTTTAAATGATATATCTGATGGTCTGATTATAGGAAATCGATCCATTGATCTCTTTAAATATTGTGAATTCTCTTTTATTTTAAAGTGTCTGACATGGTTTATTGGACAAACTTAATACATTCAAAGTTAAAGTGGGGCTCTTTTCAGGTCATCAAGCATTTTACTATTTCAATTCCTCATTTTAAAATGGATCTCTGATTGGGATACGACAATGCCTTTGAAGGTTACACTTATTTGATAAATCTAAAGATGTATCAATCCATAGAGTGGATTTGACCATTGTCTTATTTCATCTTTCAAATGGCCTTCACCTTGTTAGCACTCTTTAATTTCCCCAAGGATGTGGAGGCAGTCATAGAGGTAACATCAAACCACTTGGAATCCTGGATCTATCCCTCCAAGACTCAGAGAGGGATCTCTCTGTCTGATATAGCTTTGTTTGTTGGGAATTTTGTGTTAGTTATAAGAGTACAGGGTTGTTTGTTTGTTTTGAATTGTTGGGTTGGAACAACAAGGGAAAAACCATTGGGCAATGGGGTCACAAGATGGGGTTCAATCAAAGACAAGTTCTATAGACAACCCTACAGAGAAAGGTAGGCACTCTGGTTGGATTCTTAGAGGTTAATTTTGGATTTGGAGGAGAAGATGAGAGGACCAGGTAATAAAAAGGCAATCAAGAATCCTGGAATTAACCATTGAGTAGAAAACATTGATAATTATGTCAAAGCCAGAAACAGAGTGTATGTCTCAACAAATTATGTTCTTTACACCTCTTATCATAATTCATAATATGAATAACTTAATAAATACAATGGAAACAAATAACAATGAATAAAATCACTTCACCACCAATATTGACACATGAATCCTGTAACTGTTGTCACTGTATTTTTTGGATTGATGAACACAGGAAGCTATGTGAGCAGCTTTACAATCTGGATCCTATTCTATGAACAGGTATCAACTGACCAAACCCAATTACATTTGAATTATAAAAATATATAGAAATATTATCTCCTAGGATCAGGAGGTCGAATTCAACAACCTGGACAAAAATAGAAACAAATCCCTGAAAATCTTGAATTGTCTGTCATGAAAGATGGGCCAAACTACTGAAAATAGGGGTCAACTCAGATACTTGTATCTCCAAGACTATGATAGCTGTGAAAAACCTAAGAGAGGTTATTGTATATGATATTTTCTTGAGAAAAAACCTCTTTCTGTTTTTTCAAATTCATCTCCATATCTCCAAAACAGTCACCGCAAAAACATGACAAGAGCAAGAAAACTGGGAACCTGAAAAATGGTGCTCAGAGATGGCTTTCATTCTCCCAATTCCTGATACCTGTGAAAAACATGAGAGAGGTTATTGTTATTTATCCCATTTTGGAGAATAAATTCTCTCTTTTTTTCAAACCTCCCTCTAGTTATTCTGAAAACTCTCTGGGAAGACAGGTGGTCAAGATGGGAAAAACGGTTTTGAATTTTGGGAAAAGCGGTTTTGGAGGGAGATAAGTGGTATCCCGAACCCCCCATGGGGTGGTAAGTGGTATTAGGAGGGGGAGGAGGGGGGTTTTCCGGTGGCTTGTGGGGATGATAGGTGTCCAGGGGAAAATCACTTTCCCGGACCCCCCCTTCGTTAAAGTTAGGATGGTCGGGGGGGTCTGGAAAACATTACGGAAGTAGATTTTAATTTTTGGGATGTGTGCGTAAGGTGCACTTTTTTGTTTTTATTTATTATTTAGTTTTATTTTAATTTTTATTACGTGCTTTATTTTTGTTTTGTTTTACGTGTTTTATCTTTTTTTTGTTTTATTTAATTTTTAATTGTTTTATAATGTTTTATTATTATTATTATATATTTTTTATTTATTATATGCATTTTTACTTGTTTTATTGTTTTACATTGTTTTGTTTAATTTTTAATTAATGTTTAATTCTAATACACTAACCTAATTTCTAACTTAAACAAACTAACCTAATTATTAATTATTTCATTAATTATTGTTAATTAGTTTCAAGACTAGGTTTTCATTAATTATTAATTAATTAGTAATTAATTTATTATTAAGAAGCCTAACCTAGTTTTACTAATATAACTACACAAATCTAATTAAATTAACTTTATTATGCTAATTAGTATTTAAAAATGACACTAACCATTTATTATTAACCTAATGTTTTTTATCCTAAGCTTGTTTATTCATGTAGGGATGAAAATGATGGAGGTGTGAAAAAATGGAGGGCGAGCGCATGAAGGGTGCAACAGGGTGATGAAGGATTAGGTGAAATGGATAGAGGGAGAAGTGAATCAAACGAGCCCAGCAAGCCAAATGTCTTCGTTACGAGAGCAATGCCAAATAGATAGTTGAAGAATCAAGTCACCTATGATTATAGGACCCCAACATAGGCTCCACCTGGGGATGGAAGCTATTTCGAGAGGTGACAAGAACCCTAGAACTCTGAACATGTAGGCCAGTGCCTTATCCATTGGGTCATGGAGTCACTGCAGCTATAATCTTTGTCCTGGGTCAAATTAGACTGAACACCAAACTGTACACTATCAACTGCAAACTCTATTGGAAACCATACAATGCTGAAAAAGATGCTCAAATGACTGAGCTTATTCAAACTACTACCTACCCTACATTGTTGATGATTTTGTTGCTCTAAATGATACAATAATTTCAGTGCATCCAGTCAAGCAACCACTCTAATAAATTTTCTCTTTCATTGTTTTTAACCAGTATCAGAAATAGAACTTGCATGGGAAACATAGACTGATTTCCACCATGATCTTCACAACACAAATCCCTGGGACTGTGGACAATCACATAAACTTTAGGTATCAATGGGAATTTTAAAAATAATAGCTCCTCCATATAGGAAACTATAGGATCATGATAAACATGACCTATTCAAATTTATCCATTTTAAGACCATGACCTGATAATACACATATGCCATCTGTATCATTATGCAAATTCTGATTTGTTTGTAGATTTTCTAATGAACTTTGAGAATAAGTTGTTGCTGAATCAAACCATGAAAATGCTTGTTTAACCATGTCTATATTGTAAATGATTTCAAGTCCATAATTGGCACATGAAACATGATCTTGACAACACAGGTCATCCAACAAATCAACTATTGGATCCTGAAGAGACTGACATGATTGTTGCATTGATTCAAATGAAAATTCCTAACTTTGTATGTATTTATCCTTCAACATCTGCTCAAGAGTCTCCTTCAAAATTTGAAATGAATTAAAGACTAATGGTACAGATTCATATTCCACTTATTCAAATTTTGTTTCGGGCTTTGAACTTTCATCTATAATTTGAAAGTCAAGGGAACTTAGTGGCTGTAATCCTATATCTAAAACAACTTCCATGTCATCAATGACATCTTTAGCTGATTCATTAGAAGATTCTACATATTCACTATTTACAACTTGTTTATGATTTTCTCTCAGAAATTGAATTGAAGAGAAACACAAGGGTAAAGTATTTCCACTTACTCTAAAATTTTCTGCATTTTGATCATTGTTGTCATAATTTCTATGTACAGGTTGACTGTCATGTTTGAATTGCAACTAATTGTATTCCTCCCAACAATATGTTGTTGATTTCTTTGGAAAATCCATCTTGATGTAATCCTCATCGTATTGATCATGATTTGGTAGATCATCCATGAATGAAATGTCATCAAACATACACAACATATTAGTTGATGTCTCTTCTACAAGATGAGTTGGATTTTCATCTTTGACTACATTGTGAATTGAATACATGAAACAATAATTTTTCAATCCATGATACCAAGGATGAGCTGCAAAGTGTTTGGGAATAGTGACCCTTTATTTCTCTGTAACCAATGAAACATGATGCCCTTGAAAAAAAAGTTCATTTCCCATGATGACTTTCTACATAATTTCTTTCATTGTGCTGGCTAGAATGTCCAGTTTAGCTTCTGAATATTTCAGCTGCTCCTTTGCTATTTTATCCTTCTCCACTGCTTTTAACTTTGCCTTTTTGTTCAATAGGTTATCTTCCACATCAACTGCAATATTTTTCATTTCTTCAAGGCTTTTAGTGTCCCTTTCTCTTAATTGGAATGTCATCTCTAGATCAAAGGCATCTGGGTAGTGCAAAAGAGCTAAACCAAGGGGAGGCTTTATCTCAACATGCATTGAATTGTAAACTTGGTTGATTTTTTCTTAAAAGTGTTGCACTGTTTCTCCTGGCTATCATTTCAAATGATCATACTCTTCTAGAATGAGGAAAAGATTTCTCTTGATCTCCCATTTATCAAGGAATATTTTTACAAATTGCTAAAGATTGGGAATGCTTGTAGCTGACAAACTTTTGAACCATTCCTTAGCTCTACCTTGCAAAGATAAAGAAAAAATCCTAATGCACACATCATCTTCCTCAACCTCGAAAAGGTCAAGATAATTTTCAAAACCTTGTCTTTTGTTTTTTCAAATGTGATATTACCATGTTCTCCATCAAACCTGGGAAGATGTTTGTAATAATTGGCAGGGAAATCATGGAGTATAGGAGGTAATACAAGAGGCTTGTATCTATCTGGAATATATATAGGTGTAGGAGTATGTACAGATATTGTAAAACTTGGCTTGATCTCTTGAGGCTCCTGAGGTTGAATTTGGTCAACATGAGTTTCAACAATATGATCTTGGATAGGTTCACAAAAAGGGATGAAATAATTAAAAATAAAATCAGTTATGTCTTGTGTACAATTCCAACTTGCATACTTGATATTTTCAGATTGTCTTGTCATGTTCCAGGTTCTTCCCCCAGTGGAGTCTTTGAAACTAATTGGAGTTGATTGGAGTCACCAGGTGGATGATTCAACCTTCTTGTGTCTGATCACTGTCCACCATCAGTAATCAGATCTGGAACTTGATACAATTTTCTGAGGAACAGTCCCCAGTATGGTCATCATTATGTTAGCACTCTGTAATTTGCCCAAGGCTGTGGAGGTAGTCACAGAGGTAACATCAAACCACTTGGAATCATGGATCTATCCCTCCAAGACTTAGAGAGGGCTCTCTCTGTCTGATATAACCTTGTTTGTTGGGAATTTTAGGCTAGTTATAAGAGTACAAGGTTGTTGTTTGTTTGTTTTGAATTGTTGGGTTGGAACAGCAAGGGAAAAACCATTGGGCAATGGGGTCACAAGTTGGGGTTCAATCCAATACAGGTTCTACGGACAAACCTATAGAGAAAGGTAGGCACTATTGTTGGATTCTTAGAGGTTGATTTTGGATTTGGAGGATAAGATGAGAGGACTAGGTAATAACAGGGCAATCAAGAATCCTGGAATTAACCATTGAGCAGAAAACATTGACAATTATGTCAAATCCAGAAACAGAGTGTATGTCTCAAAAAATTATGTTCTTTACACCTCTTAGCATAATTCAGAATATGAATAACTCAAGAAATATAATGGAAACAAATAACAGTGAACAAAATCACTTCACCACCAATATTGACACATGAATCATGTAACCGTTATCACTGTATTTTTTGGATTGATGAACACAGGAGGCTCTGTGAGTAGCTTTACAATATGGATACTATTCTATGAACAGGTCTCAACTGACCAACCCCAATTAAATTTTAATAATAAAAATATATAGAAATATTATCTCCTGGGATCAGGAGGTCGAATTCAACAACCCAACCAAAAATAGAAACAAATCCCTGAAAATCTTGAACTGTTTTCCATGAAAGATGGGTCGAACTACTGAAAATAGGGGTCAACTCAGATGCTTGTATCTCCAATAATATGAAATTTGTGCAAAAAATGATATATTTTAATGTAGATGAGCCTGTCTTGAGCAGAAACCTCTTTCAGGTTTTTCAAATTCATCTCCATCTCTCCAAAACAACCACCGCCAAAACATGACAAGATAAGATAAACTAGAAGCTTGAGAAATGGTGCTAAGAGATGGCTTCGATTATCCCAATTCCTGATACGTGTGCAAAAATTGATATAGGTTATTGTTCTTCATCTCATTTCAGAGAAAAACCTCTCTTGGTTTTTTAAAAATCCCTGTTTTTTTCCCGAAAACGCTCTCAGAAGACAAGTAGTAAAGATGGGAAAACAATTTTGAATTTTGGGAAAAGTGGTTTTGGAGGGAGATAGGTGGTATCACGGACCCCCCCTGGGGTGGTAAGTGGTATCAGGGGGGAGGAGGGGGGTCCGGTGTCTTGTAGGTCCGACAGGTGTCCCAGACCCCCCCTCCCCCTTCATTAAAGTTAGGATGGTCAGGGAGGTTTGGAAAACATTACAGACGTAGATTTTAATTTTGGGGATGTGTGCGTAAAGTGTGCTTTCTTGTTTTTTATTTTATTTTATTTTTGTTTTTATTTATTATTTAGTTTTATTTTAATTTTTATTACGTGTTTTATTTTAATTTTTATTACGTGTTTTATTTTCATTTTGTTTTACGTTTTTTTTATCTTTTATGTGTTTTATTTATTTTTTAATTGTTTTATAATGTTTTATTAATTTTTTTTATATCATTTTTATTTATTATATGCATTTTTATTTGTTTTATTGTTTTATATTGTTTTGTTTAATGTTTAATTCTAATACACTAACCTAATTGCTAACTTTTTTTTTTGTTTGTTAATTTGTGCGAGACCTGTTGGCTACACGATTAACCTGTGGCTTGAGAAACCGCGACTCAGGGGCATCTAAGCCGTCAAAATCACCTGGGGATCGCACCCGGCCTGAGCCACACCAACCCTTAACATGGTTGTATTTTTTGTCCCCGCAGG